>CAUYQV010023926.1:0-15470 GCA_963574575.1 Galagoides demidoff | reverse complement strand
CTCCAACTCCTGGGCTCAAGTGAGTCTCCTGCCTCCGCCTCCCAAGTAGCTGGGACCACAGGCACCCGCCACAACGCCCGGCCATTTTTTGGTTGCAGCCATCATTGTTGTTTGGCGGGCCGGGCTGGGGATTCGAACCCGCCACCTTAGGTGTACGTGGCTGGCGCCTTAGCCGATTGAGCCACAGGCGCCAAGCCCCTGACTACTGTTTTAAGGACAGGGTCTCGCACTTGCTCAGGCTGGTCTCAAACCTGTGAACTCAGGCAATCTACTGCCTCAGCCTTCCAGAGGATTATAGGCGTGAGCCACCTAGCTTCTGGTACATCTTTTTATACTGAGGGTGTATTATTTTAAGATTTTATGCAAAGCTTTCAATGCCAACTCCCCTTTCCTTGGAAGGGCTCAAGAATCTTGTTTCCTGTGCCCCCTCTTTGGATACTAAAACCTAAGCCCTTTACTGGCTCTGATAATCCTTTTCCACTTTCCCCTTTGGGTAGTATCACCAAGTGGCTATGCTGAAAGAAATAGAAAATAACACTGACCAGATCTATCTTTGACTATTTTTATCTTTAATTACCCTGGGAACTCCAAAGAGGCCTCAACTACCTAAAAAGAGGGATGGTATTAACCATAAAATGTGAAGAATTTAGCAAACAGTTTGATTTTTTACTTTTCCCAGAGAATGTGATTTTTAATAGGGCTCAAAACTCTGTTTCCAAGACGGAATTTCATATATTTTGGCAAGCCCTGGACTCTTCTCATGAAATCACATCATATACACAAATAGTGGTCTATATCACCTACACTTAAATTCTGGTTTGAAACTATTAAGATTTGGAATAGCATACCATATTTTTACAAATATGAAATTAACAATTCATGTTAACATTTGTTTAACAATTTGGTTATAGGCTGGGTGTGGAGGCTCACATCTGTAATCCTAGCCCTCTGAGAGTCTGAGGTGGGCGGATTGCTTGAGCTTACAAATTCAAGACCAGCCTGGGCAAAAGCAAGATACTGTCACTACTAAAAATAGAAAATCTGAGGCAAGAGGATTGCTTGAGCCCAAGAGTTAGAGGTTGCTGTGAGCCATGACGTCCTGGCATTGTACCCAGGTTGACGGCTTGAAACTCTTGTCTCAAAAAAAAAAAAAAATTAGTGGGTGGGGCCTGTGGCTCAAGGAGTAGGGCAAGTAGGGCGCTGGCCCCTTATGCCAGGGTGGTGGGTTGAAACCTGACCCTGGCCAAATAAAAAAAAAAAATAGTTATAATCCTTTAGGTAAATGAAGGTATATAAGAACAGAACCCATTGCTGAAAAATAACACAGGGGATAACCATTTATGATCTCTGAGATTGTTCTGTAAACTATGATTTGTGAAGATTCAAGCTGAGGGGTCACCCTAATATACCTTTGACTTCCAAAAAATATGATCCACCTCTTTCCATAGCTTCAGTGAAAAATGAACTACCAAATATTTTCCATTCGGCCTTCCCAGATCCATTCTAAGCCCAGTCCTGGGAAGCTGACCTAAAGGGGTGCACTGCCTCATTTCTCCTGCCCTCTGGCAGTCAGCTAGGTTTGCTAAAAGGGAACATCAGCAGAAGATCTAAGGGCACGAGGAGGGTGAAGTTGAAGTATTTATTCCCTCTGTCTTCTCCTTACCCAATGGAAGGGCCTACAGCCACAGCAGCTACCAAGTGATCCCTCCCTGATGGCTATCAGGTTCTGGTAACAGCTTGTTATTAGTGTCTGGGGCAGTGCTATCCCTTACTGGTTCACTCATACTATCTACACTTCCATGAACAGTTCCTTTTAAACTCACTTCAAATGACCCTTTAAGAGTTCCACGCTAGGACCCTGGCTGAGAAAGCTGTACCTGGGGAAGGAAAAGGAACTACTTCCACCTGGCAGTTTGACCAGTTGAGTCGATCTAGGAATCACCTCATAGCCAGGAATTACAAATTATTCTGTTTCTTCAACCACAAAGACCTGGTGAATTGAGCAGGAGCCTGACAGATGGCCCTTACCTCGAATCTTTCTTGGATCTTGAGTGAAATCTTGCTCCTCACCCGTCTCTTGGATGTATAGGGGCCCCCAAGATTCATACTTGTGACTGGTCTTCACTGGCTGTGGCTGCACACTACTCAGGGATTCCTTTATTCCTCCTGAAGATGACATCTTCTCCCACACCTGTTTCTGTTCATTTGGAGGAGTTGAGACCTAGAAACAATTAAGAATGGCTGGGTTTGTGCACAGCTCACTTAAAGAACTAGAATAAAAATCTGAGGACAGCTATATAGAACCTTTAGGAAAGAGAAAAGAAAAACATCCATGCCATTAATTCCCAAGGCTAAAGGTTAGTTTAGGCTAACAGAAAAATAGGAGCAAACATGGTCTAACCCAGTAGAAACTTCCACTGAGCTAATCCTGTTGTATGGAAAAACTTTTTTTTTTTTGAGATGGAGCCTCAAGCTATCCCCCTGGGTAGAGTGCCATGGCATCACAGCTCATAGCAATCTCCAACTCTTGGGCTCAAGCGAGTCTCCTGCCTCTACCTCCCAAGTAGCTGGGACCACAGGCGCCTGCCACAACACCTGGCCATTTTTTGGTTGCAGCCATCATTGTTGTTTGGCGGGCCCGGGATGGGGATTCAAAACCGCCACCTTATGTGTATGTGGCTGGCGCCTTAGCTGATTGAGCCACAGGCGCCGAGCCTGGAAAAACTTTTGGTCTACTAGAACGTTGTACTCTCAATCTCCTAGAATAAAAAGAAAGGTTTTCCCTTGCCTACCTGGTGGCCTGGTTCATCGAGTTCCCGCTCCAGATCTTCGAGGAGAGTGACAGCCTCTTCAGCGCTCTCTGGGCTATGCTCCTGCACCCAGGCCTGGAGCTCCTGGGGCAGAATGGTTAGGAACTGCTCCAGCACCAGCAGCTCCAGAATCTGCTCCTTAGTGTGGATCTCAGGCCTCAGCCACTCACAGCACAGCACACGGAGTTGGCTCAGGGCCTCCCGGGGCCCGGGAGTGTCATGGTACCCAAACTGCCTAAATCGCTGGCGGAACATCTCCAGGCTAGGAAGGCATTTCCCTTTCTCTTCCTCCTCAGCTTTCACAATCACCGGCCCCACCTGCTCCTGTGGAGGCCTTGGGCTCAAAACAGTGGCCATGCTTAGCACCTTGGTCATAATATTAACTCCAAAACAGCCTCACTAAAGATGGGACTCTTTGCAGCAGGAATATTGGTTCCTTTGGGTTTCTGGTTCTTTAAGGCCACACGTTTAACCTAAGAAAATATAGTAACCATAAGATTATCAAAAAGGACTGTCTTTTGTTTTAATCTTCATGACCTTACAGTAAGCACAAGAAATTGTGAAAATTATGGCCACCATAGAACTATCATATAAGAGTGACTGTCTGGAATCACTTCAGCATATCCTACTTTGATTTTAGTCTCTTTCTACTCTCCTAAAAAGTACAGTGTGGTACAATTTTAAGATTAACTTTGGTTAAAATCTTGTTTCAAGATCTTACAACTATAGATATCCTGGTTGCTGAGATTTCAACAAGTTATCTGCTGGCTAGACATCATCTGCTTAAACCTAAGCCATTTAGCTTGAACATTAAACATTTACTAGTCAAGGGCGGTGCCTGTGGCTCAAGGAGTAGGGCACTGACCCCATATGTCAGAGTGGGTGGGTTCAAGCCCAGCCTGGGCCAAAAACCAAAAAAAAAAAAAAAAAAAAAAATTTACTCGTCAAATGACTGAATTTGTCAGTATGACTGGGTGTCATGTTAGAATGGTGCAATTTACTAGTCTATTTAAAAATTTAATTGAGTATAGGCTGGGCATGGTGGCTCAAGCCTACAATCCAAGGATACTCTGAGAGGCCAAGATGGGTGGATTGCCTGAGCTTAGAGTTCGAGACGAGCATGAGCAAGAGTGAGACCCAGCTCTAAAAAAGATAGCTGGGTTTTGTGGTGGGTGCCTATAATCCCAGCTACTTGGGAGGCTGAGGCAGAATGCTTGAGCCTGCTGTGAGCTATGACACTATAGAACTCCACTGAGGGCGACAAAGTGAGACTCTGTCTCAAAAAAAAAAATAGAGTATACTTAGTGATGTAATTTTTTTTTTTTTTTTGAGGCAGAGCCTCAAGCTGTCCCCCTGGGTAGAGTGCTGTGGCATCACAGCTCACAGCAACCTCCAACTCCTGGGCTCAAGCGAGTCTCCTGCCTCCGCCTCCCAAGTAGCTGGGACCACAGGCTCCCACCACAACGCCTGGCTATTTGTTTTGGTTGCAGCCATCATTGTTGTTTGGTGTGCCCGGGCTAGATTCAAACCCACCACCTTAGGTGTATGTGGCTGGCGCCTTCACCACTTGAGCCACAGGTGCTGAACCTTACATACATATTTTAAACTTCTGCTTCTCTCCAAGTTTGTACTAATAGATAACTAAACAAATAAACAAAAATCAAAAGAATACTAAGTGAATTATAAACAAAAACTATCCACAATATTTATGGCATTGATTCAGTAAACATTTGTTGTGTGCCTGTGTATCTGCCAGAAGAGAGACTACAGCTGCCTTCTTCAAGATGTTCACGGAGAGGGATGGTCAGGTGACTTAACAGATTTTATGTGCTGTGGTGGAAGGATGTGCAGTCAAAGGACACGGGAGAAGCCATAGCAGGTCACTAGAGGATGGCTTCAACAGATTATTTTTATGAACATGCATTAAGTGGTTGTTTTATGTACTGTAGATCATAGTCACATTTTTATTTATTTTAACATCCACATAATGATGGATGTTAATATTTATCAATATGGTTTTCAAAATAAACCATGAATTCCAGCCCCTCCCTTCTAAGGTGAAAACCCACTATTCCAGGGCAGGGGCGGCAAACCTTTTCATGTTGGAAAGCCGCATTAATTTAGCTATAATCGACGAAGACACATTTAAGAAACTTCAGTTAGATATACTTAAAAGTGTACATTATTTTGTAAAACTCTGTTATGTACTTAATAATTTCAAAAATGAAAACTGTTCATTTTAAAACTAATTAAATTCTAATGACTTTGTTGGGTCTGCTTTTTGTGGGAAAGCATTTGAATATTTGGTTACAGCATGGAGGTCCATAGCTTCAGTTGATCCTCTAGATAGGTATCAGTCATTTGTGACCTTAAATGTATCTTGATTTGGGTTAGGTAGGAGAATGTAGATTCACAGCAATAAATGGTTGAAAAGAAAGCAGTTTGGGGGTATGTTGCCAAAAGTGTGCGTGCTGTACTACATTTTTCTATATTTCAATTGTATCCTTTTTAGCACCAAACAATGACTTTAAAATGTCATCTACTACACAACTACAAGAGGGACTCTACCTAACAAATTCAAATGTTGTGACCTGGTTTTTTGTATTGTAATCTGGTTAATGTGAGGACATTAACCTGAAATTAAAAAAAAAAAAAGTCATCTACTGATTGCTCAATCAATCCCATCTGTCATTCTTGAGGTGCCTTGGTGATATCAACTAGGTGAGCTGAAATGCTAATTTGAGTGTGATGTAATGATTCTCAAAGTCAGTGAACCTTTCGTTGTATTCTCCCGTTAATAGGGCTATAATAGCTGTGTATTTTTCAAATGATTTATTATCCTGTTCATCAATGTGACCTTTGGTAACTGAGGAAAATGTTCATACAAAATTTTCTTTTGAAGAAGTATTTTGAAAAGGGGTAGCTTTTTTCCAAATTCTTGGATTTTTTTGCCACATAACATATATATAGACTAAGTTTTACCTTCACAGGAATATTCAAGTCATTTCAATTTGATATATCACACAGAAATGCTGCATTCCTGTAGAAATCCTCTTTCAATAATTCACATTGCTAACTCTCTGCTTAATGAAATTTAGCTGTTCTTACAGAGATAAAATTTTTGCTAACACTGTCCCTACAGATAGCCAAACTCTTACTAATACAATTAGCATGTTATGAAACTTACAATACCAGTGTTACATTGGCACAAATATATAACTCATACAAAATGTCACTTAAAATAGTAGCATTAGGCACAGAGATTTTGCTTACCCAAATTACAATGGAAAGAGCTGAGAGCATCTGGATATGTTAACAACTTTTTGTATCTGCGATAAATCCTTCCTGTTTTCCTGTCATGGAAGGTGCACCATCTATATACATGCACTAAATTTACTAAATTCAGTCCAACTTCATGACATTTATCTTAAAAGTTGTTGAGAATATCTATTCCGCAACTTCTATTTGCAAGAATGCCCAAAGCAAGTAACTCCTCATGGCAAGAAAAAAAAAAAAACTTCTGTTATGACCTGAGTGAAGTATAAAGCCTGTGCCAAGTCAGTAGTATCAGATGATTCATCCAAACAGATTGAATAATATATATTTTTCTTTTGAAGTACTGCATGAAGTTCTGTTCAGTTGAAGGTTAATCATACTGCTGATCAGTTATGGTTCTCCGTGAAGGAGGCACTTGTTTATACTTTGAAACTTAATCAAGGACCTAAGCATCCTACAACTCTGATAATGCATTCTTACAATTTTTACCTCACCGAATGGCTTCCTGTCCTGCCCCCCAAGTATATAATCTACTTTGTAAATTGCTTCAGTGGCATTCTTTCCACATCTTACTGCTGTCTGAAAGAATTGCCTTTGTTTTTGCTTGTTCGTCTTTTTAATTTCTGCAATACAATCTTTCCTACCTCTCCCTCTGATTTAAAACATTTGTGGTCCTTAGGAGTGTTATATTGCTGATGAACATTGTATTCCTTTAATGTTGATATTGCAGTATCCCAAAACAAGCAAATCACCTTTGGCAGAAACACAATAATATTACAGTTCCCAATCCTCATTAAAAATCTGTTTTCTTCGTTCCGTATTCTCTTGGTCTTTGACATGATGGCCTGGTAAGCAGACAGAATCAAAATAATACCATTGAATTGTGCAACTATTCCCAAATTCTGCCTCAGACAGAAACACAGTGCACCATTGTCATAAATTGGTATAGTTAATCCCCATAAACTCTCACCAAACAGCCTCATGTGGTACAGGCACCAGTCAGGCGGGATGCCTGATTAAATTAGAACTAAATCATGAGTGTAGCAGCCATCAATATAGCTCTTATGGCTTACTAATGTTCTAATTGTGCCCGTCAATCTGGGACGATTATTTTGACTTTATTATCTAGTATTATAAACATGTTAATTTGTAAAATAAAAATATAAAAGACAGATACAAATGCATTAATAAAAATAAAAGGATATGTTCTATAAAATTTGGATTTAGTCAAAAGGCTGCACTTAAGGACTAAGGCCAAGTGTGGCTTTGAGGCTACAGGTTCTCCACTCCTGCCCTAGAAACCTCTAAGCTAAGATGTTTCTCTTTGGATACAATTGCTATAAATTGGATACAATTGCTATTATTTGGATACAATTGCTATAAATCCCCTTGGCTATATATTTAAAACATACACTGTTGCCTTCAAAGTTTCTTAAATTTTTATCTTTTAGTGACCTGGATCCTCTCAATTTATTTTCATTTATCTCTGTAATGTATTTATTATTGCTAAGTCAGCTCACATTCAAAATAGTAATTATTAAGTTTTTTTCTCACTGTTATCATACTTCTTCTATAATTAAGGTAACTAAAAGAATAAATCTGAAATAAAGTACATTAAATTTTGATACTAAAAGCAAAATTATTTCTTCTGAGATACCTTCTTCAGAGTCCACTTCTACCACTTAGAATTATGTAGTTATTTAGCTCTGTTTACGTCTGTAAAATAGGGAACGATATAATGTCTACCTCAGGATTATTGTAAGAATTAAATGACAATCTATAGAAAATAGTTTGAAGTCTGACATGTAAGCAGTCCAGAAATAGTCTTAGGAAAATTGTAAGGTAGAAAAGCTTCCTATTAAATACAATCACTTGAATATGTGTGTGTGTTAATGGTTTTTGATGTGGCAAAATTATAGGACTTTAAGGTTTGTAACCCTCCCAATAATACATAAGTCAATCCTGTTTCCTTGTTTAGCTGTATGAATCTGAAAAGATAGAAATATAAATCTTTAAAAATATAGCCATTTAAATAAATTCTATGGTAGACCCATGTGGGTTTACTGAACTCTCACTTAAAGGTATTACTAGTTCTTTATTTTTTTAAAGAATGAGTATATTGCTGTTTTTATAGTAATAGTATATATGAAAGTAATTTTTCTGTATATTTAACAGAAACTATGTGAAGCAACACTTTCTGGATTTTGAAAGACATTTCATCATGGGACAGCAAATTTCGGATCAGACACAGGTGGTTATTAGCAAGTTACCAGAAAAAGTAGCAAAACACGTCACATTGGTTCGAGAAAGTGGCTCCTTAACTTATGAAGAATTTCTTGGGAGAGTAGCTGAGCTTAATGATGTGTAAGCCTTGCTCTTTTTCTTTTTCTTTCTTTTTTCTCCAGGACATATGCTCCATATGCCATGGCTGTGTAAGAAGTAACCAGAGGTATTGATTGGTAAAACTTAATGTTTTCAACAGCAGTTAGCAAATACAGTATTTGACTGCCTATTATAAGTAGACTTTCTGTCTAACTTTTAAAAAATATGTAATGGGAACAGAAGAGATGGTAAGAACTTAAAATGAATTTGCAACACAGAGGACAAGCATATTGAAGCAGTACAATATGAAGCAAGTCTAAAGTACAATACAACCCAACATCTCAGCAATTATACACTGATAGACTATAATTTGACTCTTGTTTGAAAGTACTGAAGGGATGCATAACAGAAGGGAATATGCCAATTAGCCACTCTAGAGAGACTCCTAAGATAATCAAAGGTAACACTGAGAAGATTTCTATATATCAGCCAGTAAGGTCATACTGTGTATGTGTATAAATCCCTTGTGTTTGTTTACTGAGCCATTATTTTACCAGAGAAATACATATATAGTAATAGTTCATTTTAACAGAAGTGTATTTCATTTATTAATGTTTTCTAATTAACACCTTTAAATTCCTATTTAACTTCTGAATAAATTTCTAAGATGGGCTGTAAATTTTTCTGCCTTAAGAATATACCCAATAGATCTTAGTCTTTTCTTTGTGAATTTCTTTTTCATTATATCAGTTTATACTGATCTGTATAGAAACTATGAAAACACATGGGGCTTTTTGTCCTTGAATGACTCCAGACTGCTATGCTTTTTAAATAATACTTTTTTTTCTGTTTGCTTTCTTCCCTAATGACAGGTGGGCAGATGTCACTTTGTAGTCAATCTTCCTATAGCCACATACACATCTATCATTCTTCACACACAAACACACACACACACTCCCCTAGAAGCCTCTTAGATGAGATCTTAAAGTTTCTGTTTTTAATCTTTTCAAATTAGCTATCCACTCAGCTATCCACAGTGCCTCAGTAGAAGGCACTCTGCTGAGGGTTGGATATTTTAACTGAGGCCTAAATTGATTACCTAAGTATCCATGGCAGATTTACTCTCTCTGAGTTCCAAGCTTTTCCCACTGTCCCACATTATGTCTCTTTAACCACCCCCCCCACCCCCGCCAAAAAAGCCAAATGAAATTACCTAGCATTCTAGGGCCACTTAGTATGTAAATTTATAATATAGCCACTAATAACTTAGGGTAAGCTAAATAAACCTCTTCCCTAGGCTGTATGACAGCTGTATTAGGTAGTATGAGACACACCTGGCAATAGGGAACACATTAGTAAGTTTGAAATCTTATCTTTATGAACATGGTTAGAGTCAATTGTTAACTAGCCATTCATGAAGAATAAAGATTATCTTAAAAGTTATTATCTCAGGAGATGATTTCAAAAACACTGGATTTCATTCATTTTAAAAGAACTTATATGAAGATAAATGTATAAAAATACATAGAAAATGAACTAGAAGGATGCACACTAACCTATACCCAGTTCTTGTTTCTAGGTGGGGAAATGATGGGAAAGGAGGGGAGTGAGGGAGATTTTATACTTTTGCTGTGTTTATGTATTGTCTGATCTTTTATTATAAAAAATGTAGTCACAGGTTTTTTAACTCCAGCATTTATTACAAATTGTAGCATTTGAAACATTACTTCTGAGACTGTATTCTTAAGGAATAAAATAGGATTATGAATTAATAGTATCATAAGAGTGGAATGCTTTGTTATCTTTCTAGTTTCAACTCTGGTGAAGAATAACCAGTGCCATTAACTATCCCTTTAGAGCCTTAAAATTCATATATATGAACCCAGTCTATTGTATAAAAATTGCCTTAACCTAAAGATGCAAATATTGGATAAGATGTGCCCTGTGAAATCATCCACAAGCTCAGCTTACTGTGTAATACAGAGATAATGATAAAGGATATCTTCCTTTTATTTATTTAGCACAAGATACTTCTGACTAGATTTGGTTTTTAAAACCTATTCCCATTGGTCAGAGTTGGGTGTTTCACAAGTGCATTGTTCTCTGAGAACTGTAAAGTTAAACCTATACAGAAGAAGTAGGGCTTGGTAGTTAGAAAACAGAACTGGTCTCAAATTCCTGACCACAGGCAATCCTCCTGCCTCAGCCTCCCAATATGCTGGGATTACAGGCATCAGCCACCATGCTTGGCCTAGAAAATATTATGGACTTTGGACTTAGGACTTTGATTCCTAAGGCTAGTTGCTTAGTTTTGGATGGCCTCATTTTATTTAACTGTACGTCACTTAGTTGAGTGTGATATCCCCAATGACGCTTAGCGAGAAATGTTAGTAATGATAAAAAGGAACTACAATATTTAAGTATGTCTTTGAACTGATTTAAATTGGTATTGATAGCATAATATTGAGTATCTTCTAAAGTGTTATATTTTTATATTAGAATGCTCTGGCTCTCTAAAATTACTCTGCCAGAAGAAGACAATAAGAGCTATAATTAAAGTGTTTCAAATCATTTGTTGATTATCTATAAAACAAAAACTTCCAAAGAGATGTGTGAAGGTGTTGTTTAAATAAGGACTCAACCAAGAGCAAGATTTTTTCCATGCTTTATATATATCTGAGGCAATCGTCAAAATACAGATAAATGAAACTAACCTTTTTTAAAATTACCTAATTTCTCAGACTTGTTTTTCCTAAATGTCTTTGTTAGAAATTTAACGACCACTGGGATATAATATGACAAAAAGATTTATAAATAGCATTCTACTAAGCTGTTGACTTTAAAAACTTTGGTTAAGTTTTATGTTTATGTTCAAAAAATGTTCTGTCCCTGTATTTTAAGAATCATAGAGTCATTGTTGTTATTTGTCTTTATGTGTTTTCTTCATATTTTCTTTTCAATGTTTGAAAATGTTCCTTGGGCTTGGCGCCTGTGGCTCAAGTGGCTAAGGTGCCAGCCACATACACCTAAGGTGGCGGGTTCGAATCCAGCCTGGGCCCTCCAAACAACAATAATGGCTGCCACCAAAAAATAGCCAGGCGTTGTGGCAGGCGCCTGTGGTCCCAGCTACTTGGGAGGCTGAGGCAGGAGACTCACTTGAGCCCAGGAGTTGGAGGTTGCTGTGAGCAGTGAAGCCATGGCACTCTACCCAGGGGGACAGCTTGAGGCTCTGTCTCAAAAAAAAAAAAAAGAAAAAGAAAATGTTGCTTGAGTCTGGTTTCATAGCACTATTATTTTATGTGACTTTTTGTGAAATTAATATATGATATGCATTTGTCTCTTTTCAGAACCGCCAAAGTGGCTTCTGGCCAGGAAAAACATCTTCTCTTTGAGGTACAACCTGGATCTGATTCTTCTGCCTTTTGGAAAGTGGTTGTACGGGTTGTCTGTACCAAGGTGAGACTGATAAAAACTTCTACTTCTGAGCTTAAATTATTTTTGTGATTTGAACCACCTTTAATAGTGTAAAATAAGGTAGTGTATATAAACGTTAATAATGTGCTGGTCTTGTAAAACATAGTTTTTATACTGTTATTGCTTTTTAGCTTTTTGAATTTTACCAGTTGTCTAATTAGGGTATAGCAGAGAATTTTATAATCAAATTCCTTTTGCCTCAGTATCTCTAACCATTACATCATACTTGCCCTCTAGCTCTATTTTGGGGTTTTTAGCTGGCTGTGGAGTCCTATGAAGGTACCCTATTTAGTTTCCTGATGACCTCAAAATATGTTATCTCAGAAGATCATTTCTTTTAAGAACACTTGAGTTTCATTCATTAAAAAAAAATAGAAAACTTTTTGTGGCTCGGCACCTGTAGCTCAACGGCTAGGGCGTCAGCCACATACACCGGAGCTGGCAGGTTCAAATCTAGCCTGGGCCAACTACAACTAAAAAATAACCAGTCATTGTAGCAGATGCCTGTAGTCCCAGCTACGTGGGAGGCTGAGGCAAGAGAATCACTTAAGCCCAAGAGTTTGAAGTTGCTGTGGGCTGTGACACTGTAGCACTCCACCAAGGGTGACATAGAGAGACTGTCTCAGGAAAAAAAAAAGGCTTTTTGTTTTATAGTAATTTTTAATTATGGAATGGATTTTTTACCATCAGTTCACTGTTTCTTAGTTCATCTTTACATTTTAGATAATTAAATATATCAACTGTGCTAAAAAATACAATGATAGCTGTCATAGAGTATTAGAAAGCCTTATCCACTATGAGTGGGTTACAATAGACAGTTCCTTAACCATTTTGATGCCACAGACCTTTCAATGATAATGAAGGTGTGAATTTTATTAGGCTTCTTCCTATCCCAATCCCTGATCTGAAACAAACAAAGCAGCAGTAAAATCATCTGTGTGTGTATAAACCATAAATTGGGTATTTACAAATGTCCCGAAGTCCATTTCTGACCAACCAATTTAAAACTTCTAGGTGAGAGGATTTTCCCTTTGAGTCATGGACCCTGGGGTAATGCTTGGACCCAAGTAATATGCTGTTTCCTCAGTAGATGATCAGTTTTACCTCTATTATGTTTCACTTCCAGTTTATTCAAACATTTGAGCACAGGTATGCCAGGCACTAGGAATATATAATAAATAAGACAAATTACTACTCAAGTAGACTGTAATTATAGTTCTGGCCCCTCTCACTTTTGATCCAGATTACTGCAGATTATGTATTAATTTCCATACTTCTAGGCTCTTCTACTCCAAATTGTAATTTATGCTACTGTGAGATTTGCCTTTCTAAAACACATCTCTCATCAGATCACTACCCTGCTTAAAATTCCTTAGCAGTTTCTCCTTGCCTACAAAGTAGCCCCAACTCCTTAATGTGGCATTCAAGGCCCCCTACAATATGGCTCCAAACTCTGTTTTCTCCTTTACTCACAATTATCTCCTTTTGCATTCTACATTCTCACCAGACTTAACTAATTTAAGACTATGTAATTGTTACTTTTCTACCTCAGTGCCTCTGCTTATTGAGTTCCTGCAACTAGAATGTCCATTCCTTCTATTATTTAAATTGCTATCAGCTACAAGTCACTGGAAACTCCTGTTAAGCCAGTTTAAACAAAAACAGTATTTATTCTCTCATTTATCAAGAAATCGTAGCTCCATAGCTTAGCTTCAGGACTCTTTGGTCAATATTAGGTCATATTCCCTTAGTACACTGTCCCTACACTGGCAGAGGGACTGTGATTACCATTATTGGTTTAGATTAAACTAACCAGAATTAACTCCAAAGTCCCTGAGTCATTTGAGGAAGTGGTGGACACCAGAACAAAATAAAGTTCTGGGAACAATGAAAAGTAGGAGGAGTAGTTGGATAATCAGCGCAGCCATAGTTTCTGCCACATCTTATTGTTTCTGTATGTCTTAACTTAATGTTTCTTTAAAGGTCCACCTCAAATACCATCTCATCCACAAAATCTTCCTGAATAAACATTCTCTTGACTCTTCTACATTACAATAGCACTTTATTTATACTTCATAATTAAATTCTACATTAAGAATAAAATTATTTAGGTTCTTAGTTCCCCTTATAGATCCTGAATTCCTGGGAATAGTAACTATGTCTAGATTCTACCTGTTCAATCTTATGTCCCTTGCAGCCCATAGTAGAGTGCTTTGTATCTCAAAGGAATTCGGTATATGTTGAGTGAACAAATGTCTGTTGAAGTACTCTCATTTTATTTATTTTTTTATTTTATTTTATTTTTTAGTACTCTCATTTTAAATGACTGGGATAGGTTGAAAATTTCCTTTTTTATTGATACAGTATACCTAAATTACATTCACTCTCCATCTTTATTTCATCAAGTTCTTAGCTCATCTTGAAGAGGCAGCCACATACACCTAAGGTGGCGGGTTCGAATCCAGCCCAGCCCGCCAAAACAACAATGATGGCTGCAACCAATAAATAGCCAGGCGTTGTGGTGGGTGCCTGTAGGCCCAGCTACTTGGGAGGTGGAGTCAGGAGAATCACTTGAGCCCAGGAATTGGAGGTTGCTGTGAGCTGTGATGCTATAGCACTCTACCCAGGGCGACAGCTTGAGGCTCTGTCTCAAAAAAAATAAAGTGAAAGAATTGTCATATGGAGCCTTAAAATTTATTTCTTAACTGTGGGAAAGTCATCTAATTCATCACCTCTAAACAGGATGATCCATAATATCTTGTAGGGTTCTTTTGAATATAAATGAGAGAAATTTGAGTTAAGTACTTTGAACTTACACATGTTAGGGGACATGGTATTATTTATTTATTCAGATTCTTCCTTTTTTAGGTAATTTGCAAACCTTGAAAACTTTTCTTTCCTAGGATAATTGACTAAATACTTGTTACCTCTTTTTATTTTGGAAAAAGTGGTCAGAGACATGGTCAACCTTTATTTTTTTCATTTTCTTTGTGTTTCTAGATTAATAAAAGCAGTGGCATTGTGGAAGCATCACGGATCATGAATTTGTACCAGTTTATTCAACTTTATAAAGATATCACAAGTCAGGCAGCGGGAGTATTATTAGCACAGAGCTCCACTTCTGAAGAACATGATGAAAACTCATCCTCTGTAACATCTTGTCAGGCTAGTTTTTGGATGGGAAGGTAAACAGTGCATAATTACCATGTTTATTTATGTTCCAAGATGCAAACCACTGAAATCTCATTAGTGTATTTTGCTGGTGCTCATTGTGACATCTTAAATCTTTTTGTTTCAATTGATGTTATACGCTCGGCGCCTGTGGCTCAATCTGCTAAGGTGCCAACCACATACACCTAAGGTGGCGGGTTCGAATCCCCAGTCCGGGCTCGCCAAACAACAATGATGGCTGCAACCAAAAAAATGGCCGGGCGTTGTGGCGGGCACCTGTGGTGGGCACCTGTGGTCCCAGCTACTTGGGAGGCGGAGGCAGGAGACTCGCTTGAGCCCAGGAGTTGGAGGTTGCTATGAGCTGTGATGCCATGGCACTCTACCCAGGGGGATAGCTTGAGGCTCCGTCTCAAAAAA
>CAUYQV010023925.1:0-11180 GCA_963574575.1 Galagoides demidoff | reverse complement strand
GGAAACTTAACTTCTCAGAAATTGAGAAATAAAAAATCTTAACCATTCATCAATCTGGTAAATTCTATCATCTCCTCTTTGAACAACATGATAACGTAATATTGACTGTGCCCAGTCTTGTGCAGCTTTGAAGAGAATGACTTTGGAAGGAATTCAGAAGCTGAACATCTATACTTACCGGCAGGTTCTACCAGAAATTCTTAGAAACAGACTGATCTAAATAGAGTGAATATTTCTTTGGTTGGAAGAAATACTTTCCAGTGAAAGAAGGATGTCTTGGCTATTAATGTGATTTCGATCACCCTCCACTTTTTAGAAAAGAATAACTCTGGCACTACTGAGTTACTCTGGCTGCATCCCAGAACCACTGGGAGAGATTTTGAATAGCACCAGTCTGTGCCTTCCCCAGGCCAATCAAATCAGAATCTCTGGAGGTGGAGTCTTAGCATGAGAGCTATTTTAAAAACTCCCCAGGTGACTCTAAAGTGTAGCAGGGGTTGAAAAGCCATTAAAGAAGTAGAACACTAGTCTGCTTCTCAAACTGCTTTTATTACAAAGCATCCGAAAGAAGCTGAGAAAAGTCCTGATTAACTCATTCATTCCTGAATACAATCTTTTTTATCCCCCAAATTCATCAGATAGGATAGGATGGAATCCTTTGTATCAATTACGGTTGTTCAGAGTTAATAAATTATATACATTAGGGACAATTAGGGACATCAAAACCAATATCTTGCATATAAGTGGTACTTCATAAATGATAAACACTTAGCAGCTTCTGAAAGCTGAGACCAGGCTGCTGGGAGGGGATTCATATTCAAATTTTCCAAGTTACTCCCTCAAATAACAGTCTGTGTTTCTAATAAATGTCTCCATTGATAAACTTTTATTTTCCAGGTGGTGCCAATGGACCACCTGCATCATGACATTCATCTAATTAAATTGGTTCTGAACTCCCCCCCCAAACATTAACCGTTGTTTTAATTATTTCCCCCTTTACTCTCAATCTTGAATGTTTGCAGTGGTGCTTGCAAAGGCCAGGCAGAAGTCAAATTAGGAAATGTTATTTGGATCCTTTTTAGGAGTTTTGGTCAGGGCTGGGTTTGAACCTGCCACCTCCAGTATATTGGGCCGGCAACCTACACCTTTGAGCCACAGGCACTGCCCTAGGTTTCATTTCTTCAACTCAGTTTATTCCACATATCCCTTCCAGTTTCAATTGAAATTCCCTTGAAATATTTAAGAACTTGCTGGGATTGTTGTCAGTCTACAAACTAAATCCACATAAATCCAGGAATCCTGTAGATTGGAAGAGTTCTTTGCTTCCATCTCAACCCATTGAAATCACAATAATTTTCCAAGACTCTTGTCATTAACATCCAAGAAGTATTTCCTCTAGAGATTGTTTCCTTCTCCATCTGACTACACTCTGACCCTAGGGACTATCTCATTCTCACTCTAGGGATAGTTGTTCCAATGCTAACACGTGCACATATCTTCCTGGCTACGTAGAAAACCCTTAGATGTCATGCTTAGTAATATCTGTATGTCCCAGACTTCAGTGCAACTGAAAAATATGCTCTATAGAGCTCAGTAACTAGATTTCCCAAAATACTGTCAAAAAAAAATTTTTTTTTTACAATGATATCATCACCATGCATTTCAAGCTAACTATCAGCTGAGACTAGGAAACACTCTACCATTTGTAAACATTTTTCCACTAAGGCTTTTCAGAACCTATTTAGTACGCTCTCTCTTACTCTCCTCCTGAAGCTCCTGCCATTTCTTCTCAATTGCTTTCAGAGATTCCTTTATCTTTTATCCTCACTTTTTTTTCTTTTTTTTTAACCCAACTAAATCATGGTAAATGATGATGAAATTGCATGAATTTCAATTTTTCTTCCTTCTTTGCTACTCACTTTCCTTGGGCACTGTAGTCCATTGCTATGATTTTCATTTTGTAAACTGATACCTCCAAAATCTATACCTCCAGCCTTCTCTGAATTCTAAAAATTGTCCCAGGGTCTAGAATGAAGCAAATGCTTGTTTAAGTGTCTTATGCATGAATGATGGCTTATATGTATGCCTGGCCCTCAGAAGTCTTTAAAAAGTCAGATAAAAGTCCAAGAAGAGCATTGTACCAACAAAAAAATGATGCAAACTACATACTTAATTTTTTATAATTCTCCAGTAATTACATTTAGAAGGAAAAAGAAATATATTTTTTAAAGTTTATTGTTGGGGACTCACTCATTGAGGGTACAAGAAACCAGGTTATACTGATTGCATTTGTTAGGTAAAGTCCCTCTTATAATCGTGTCTTGAAAATTAAGTCAACTTAAGGAGGTGGTCAGTGTAGGGAAGTGGCCAACCGTGGAGGTTCAACTGCATATTATTAAAGTTAATGTTAAATATTTCTTTTGTGGTCGACCATGGAGGTTCTACTGCATTTTATTAATTTAATAAATAATTTATTAAATACTTTAATAATATGCAGTTGAACTTCCACGGTCGACCACTTCCCTACACTGACCACCTCCTTAAGTTGACTTAATTTTCATAGACTGGACATGCACCACATATGCATATCAATATAGTAGGTCTAGTTCCTATGTTGACCACCTCCGTATGTTGATCAGTTTCCTACAGTCCTTTGGGTGTTCAACTTACAGAAGCTCTACTGTATATTCAACTTAATATATCCAACTATTTATTGTTTCAACTTGTAAGCTATATAAAGTACTATTACTGTGATATAAACATTATTTTTCATATTAAATCTTTGGCATTCCGTGCACATTTTACACTCAAGCTTATCTAGGTTCAGATGCCACATTCAGCTCCTCAGTCACACTCATGACACTTCCGGTGTTCAACAGGGACGTGCGGCTAATAACTACCATTCAGGGAAGAGAAGTCCTTATAGATTTGGGAGCGCAGCCACAGGGAAGAGAATTCCTTATAGATCAGGGAGTAGAGTAGAAAATAAATGTGAAGAAATGAGGCTTTGAAATAAGATAAAAACATATCTTAATTAGTACCATTAATCTTTCTTGTTGGTTTAAACAGACATTTAGCTGTTTTATTTTTATTTATTTATATACTTTTTGCAACACAGCACATAGACTATATCAGTGGGAAAAAAGTTGTGAGCCTTCAAAAATTTGAAAAATATTATTAAAGGGTCTGTCAATTTGAGGCCAATTTCTGTCACAAACCTAAGTAGCAAGACTTATCTCTTTTCCCCATTATATCCGTTTGAACTTTGCATTTTATTACTATCTACTTTTACGTATATGATTTAATACTCTATACTAAAAACCTTTTTTTCAGCCAAAATCAATACTTTATTTTATTTTTATTTTTCTCTTTTTCACATCCATTGTTCATCACATCAGATAAGGGCTTAGAGAGGAAATTGAGAGCCAATATGAACTGATCTGACCTGATTATGGAAAGTCATATTCCAGTGTGAACTAATATGAGAAAAACCATGTCTCATAAAGTGAATGTGTTTCTTGCTAGATTTTCTGCCATAGAACCTTGATAAAAATAGCATTTTCTCTTACTAAGTAGTATTGGGATTGAGTCGGTAACTCAGAACCATCTGAGACTCTTCCTGAGGTTTGGGCATGCTAGTCACAGGGATGCAAAATGCCTCCGGCCTCCAGCTTACCTTGTGGTTTCTGACCTTGGCTTTGTCCTCAGTCCCACATGTCAGATCAAGAAAACCAGGCAACAGCTTGAACGAGGCAAGGTATGTAATATAAATACAATGAAATCTCTGCCCAGATAACTCCTATCGATCCTCCAGGGCTTTGCACTGTGCCATAATGCATTTTTTTTTTCTAGGCTAGCTGACTGCCCACAGATTTCTCTGGATTTATATGACTTTTTTTAAGCCACTAGGATACCAATTAACAAAGCTCTAATGCAGTACAAGACAGAGTGGCCTGAAATAATGTAGCTCTGTGAAGGCCCAACTCCCGAGGAACATTTTATCCTGCAGAAGCAGCCAGCTGGTTTGAGGATCTGGGGCAGCTGACCCTCTCCCTGAGAATGAAATAGAAGGTACATTTGGTTTGGCTACTTGTCCTCTCTCCCCACTGCTCCCTGGGTATCCTTTTGAATATCAGCCACCTCTTGCCTATATTTCTGATGAACTTTGGAAAAGGGAAATGGAGTGAAAAATAAGCCCCAAGCCTTCGATCGTGGGTGAGGGATTTAGAGACGGGATCTGGCACAGTAGAAGGGAAAGGGAGTTTTCTAGTGTTCTGATTTTCTGCCAATGAAAAATTTTCACAGCTTTTTAAAATTAATCATTAAGTGACACTGTATCCTTACCCTTAGCTATTATTTCACTGAGACGAATTCTCAGTCACAAACAGTGTTCTCCATGCCTATTTGGAGCTATGAATAGTCTAAGTACCATCTCTAAAGAAAAAGTAATTAGGAAATAACTAGAAAAAGAGGTAAACAGGATTTGGGGTGAAGGTGGCGGGCAATGATATTGATGTTCTGAGATACCAGGAGTAAGAGGTAAAGGAATTTAAAAGGAGGCAGATTTTGTCTCAGTATAGAAAAAGAAAAAAAAATTGAAAATTGAGTGCTTCTGATTTTATATCCCACGCTGGACACAAAATAAGAAATGGCCTTTGAAAGGAAGAGGGATGGAATTGTTCAAGAATAAATTGGACATCTGTATCTGGGACTCAGGAGAGGGAATTTAAGCATCATGAGGGCGGGACAATGAAAAACATCTTCTTTCATTTATCAGCCTGGAATTAAAAGCATCTGTGTTTGAAGCGATCTCTTCTATCAGAAATCCTAAGCCAACTTATTTTGCGGTTGGAGCACCGTTTCAGGAAGGAGGCCCATGGGTGACACAGACCACATGTGCACATGGTGTCCCTTCCCCTCTTTGGGAAAGGTCTGGTGAAGAATAAGAAGACTGAAATGGGGCAGGAGACATCAGTGTAAGGCGTTTGAATCTCACCAGTGACATGTTAAAGATGAGCCATTAGGTGGCTCTTACAAATTGCCCCACACTCAAGATGTCCTAATGCAGAATTAATGATGTGGTCTGAAACGGCATGTTAAAGCACAGAAATAGCACATGGATGGGTCTTGCCTACAACAGCAATGGAACAGATTAAGGTTGGCAGGGGAAACGGTCCTTTTCTAGAGCCATCAGAGTCTGCTCAATCAGACAACCTAATAAAAACAACACACAGATGCATTTTATGGCCTGGAGATGCTTTCTGGGGAGTGGATTAAAGGCAGCTAATGAAGGCCAGAGAGTTAGCTTGATGCCTGGGCTGGCTCTGGGTGGCATGTGCGGCCAAGACAAGCTCAGCAACTAAACAGAAAAAAGAACAGATGAGCCCCGTAATTGGCAGAAGGGAAATGTACAGGGGGGGCCTCAATGGGGCAGGGATGAGTTGCAGAAAACAAATTTCAGTGTATTTGTTCTCACACACTCAATGGTGCTAGGATCCAGAGGGTGACTAGGTTGGGTAACATACTACAAATCCCAAGTCCATTGCTAAATTATTTTCCAAGTTCTTCTTGACACATGGCTAAGTCTAAGCTTGACTGTGTATATCAATAGTTTATTTTAAGTTCTACAACTATTCATTGAGTGTCTTATGAGTCAGGTCCAGACTAGGAGTAGAGGACATATTATTTAATAATTCAGAAGTAGTCCTTATTTCTGAAGTAGTTTACAATAGTAGAGAAAGGCAAAAACAAAATGCAAATAAATAAAAACAGTCAACCCCAAGCCAAGTAAACAGTTGAATTAGTACAGTAATTTCAAAGAATTCTACATATGGTGAATGAAACTCCATCTTAAATAGACAATGGAATGGACTGTCTGAGGATTACAAGGTAGCAGGATACTTAGGAAACTATTCTCATGATGTGCTCTATTCATGAGACATTTTTTTCTTATCAAATATTTTCAGTTCAACAAGCCTTGCATCAGGTGAGTGCATCTAAAAGTCCAAGTTTAAGGGCTTGCACTCTACTCTTGGAGAAGACAAAAAAAAATCATATATTGTAATAATACAACCAATATCAGAAATTTATATAAGATACAAATTTGGCACAGATGATAGCAGTATTCATTTTTCCCCCAGAGATTTAATAGAAAATATAATAGGCAATCATTGTGCTATGGTATGAAGAAAAAGAAAGGAAGGAGGTAAGTACAACCTTGCATCTACAAAAAAACACATGATTGGGGGAGTAAAGAATTTCAGGGAGGCTGGGGGTGGTGGCTCATGCCTGTAATCCTAGAATTCTGGGAGGCCCAGGTAGGTAGATCACCTGAGCTCAAGAGTTCTGAGACCAACATGAGCAAAGGTGAGACCCTGTCTCTACTAAAAACAAAAAGATTATCTGGGTGTCCTGGCAGGTGCCTGTAGCTCCAGCTACAGGCTGGCTCAGGAGGCTGAGGCAGAAGGATCACTTGAGCCCAAGAGTTTGAGGTTACTGTTAGCTAGGATGCCACAGCACTCTAGGAGGACACAGAGAGAGACAATGTCTCAAGAAAAAAATAATAATTTTAGGGCAACTACAAGTGGTGTGGACAATTAGGCATAAAAGATTTGGCTAGAGAGAAAAGTCAGAAGTCATATATCAAAATGAAATGCAAAGGACTTTGAATCTTTATTATAGGTAAAAGATTTAAAACAAAAGAGTGAAATGATAGTAATGACAATAACAATACAAAGAAGAAGAGCATGGTAAGAAGGTAGAAAAAGTGAACCTTTAATTGAGCACCTACCATATGATAGGTCTTTTCATAACAACATCACCTGTAGTAACTATGTTGTTACAAAAATCATCTGAAGAAACTGAGACATGGAAGGCTTTAAAAATATATGTCCAAGATCACACAGTTTAGCAGAGCCAAGACTTGTACCGGATGGTCTTGCTCCAGAGTTAGTGTCCAATATGATGTTGCCATTATACTCTCATGACTCTGTTCATTGTAGTCACTGGGAGGACCATGTATGTTTATTGTATGTTTAAGATTCATATTAAAGAGTATGCTGAGGATGGAATCATGTGGACACTGCAGTAGCCCAAGCATAATCATTAAGAGTCCAGAATTTATCTTTCTTCTGCATATTAGCTTTAGTGTATCCAATTTCATTGTAGACCATTTTTTCTACAGGCCTAAGATGTTAGAGGAACACCCTTTCCAATATTTTCAATTGCTGTCTCTCATACAGCATCTGCATGTGGGTATATTCAGTATTGTAATCATTGTGTCTCCAAATGGCACAGACCATAATTTCACGCCTGCTGATGACTAGGATGGTGCCCAGTGTTTGAAATTGCATTGCTTCTGTGTATAAGGTCAAATCACTCCTCCTGTAATACAGACTGTGTGGTGCCCAATTAGTCTTCCTTGTGGTAATATGTGAAGTATTAAAAAGTGAAAACTAGCTTATAGATTTCTTTTGAATATCAATTATTTTGAGAAAGAATTTCACTATGTTACCCTTAGTAGAGTGCCATTGTGTCACAGCTCACAGCAACCTCAAACTCTTGGGCTTAAGTGATTCTCTTGCCTCAGCCTCCCAAGTAGCTGGGACTATAGGCACATGCCACAATGTCCAGCTATTTTTTGGTTGCAGTTGTTTAGCTGGCCTGGGGTGGGTGTGAACCTGCCACCCTTGGTATATGTGGCTGGCACCGCAACCACTGTGCTATGGGCACCAAGCCTTGAATACTGATTCTTTCAAGATATTTGAATACCCTTCCCTCTTTGAACCTCATGGGAAACGTGGTCTCATGAAAACACATGCCAAATGTTCAGGATATATATTATTGCAATCTGGCTGCTTCTTTGATAGATGCCATGTATATTAGGTTGTTAGAAATGCAACTCACATGGGCATAAGAATGTTTACTGGAACATTCCAGAAGAGCTCCTTTTTATCAAACTTACTTCAAAGATTCTCTCATTATGTAGTGAAGTTGTATATTTTATACACAGTGTATATAGCCTATTGAGTGTTCCCCTGTGCTGACTATGTGATTTAAAGACTATTTTGAACTTTCTAGATATGAAGTATAAAACTACATGATAATAGCATGCCCAGAACTAGAATCAGGTACCCAGGCCTATCTCCATCCCTCTTTAATTCCCTTGTTTATTTTTCTGTGGAGATCAACATCTTCTACTTCAGAAAAGGCTCCTCTCGTTGGTGAAAAGGTCTACTAACTTCTCAGCATCTACATCCTTTTGGTAGGCAACCCAAAAGGCAATACCTCCATTTCACTACAAAATTGAAGGGAAAAGCAAAGGGGGAAAAGCATAATTGATCTATGTTGGGTTCTATAATTCACACACTTAGGATGAGGTATACTTAGCAACAAAATCGACACCGTTAATGAGAGTTGTGCAGTTACTAAAATAATAGTGATGAGAAAAACGTTCTATGTTTTTCTCATAGGAAAAGAGGAAGTGAAGAAGAAGGGAGGGAGGGAAGTAAGAAGGGAAGGCAACAAAGATAAGGAAGTAGGGGAGGAAGGAAGGAAGGAGGGGAGGAAGGAGGGAACCAAAGAGGGAAAGAGGAAGTGAAGGACAAAGAAAAAGCTTTGTTATCACTCACATCCATTCTGAAAAAGTGTTTGGTATGACTTAGTAACACTGAAGATGCTTACTCTTTTTCCCATCATTCCTAACAGTGTCCTCAGAGAAACCTTTGCACTAGCACAATAGCATATGCACACAAATGCTCACAACAATGTTTTCTGTAACAAAAGAAAGACCCAAAGTCCACCAGCAGTGGAATGTGAATGTGAATAAAGTTTGGTATATTTACATAAATTTGTGCTAAAGATAAAACATGGAAAATGAGTACATTTAGCTATTCATTATAAAATCGTGTCATTTATATCACATTGGCAAAAAAAAAAAAGAAAGGCATAAAAATAAATGTGTTAAGATTCCACTTATACAAAGTTCAACAAAGGTAAAACTAAGCCATTTTGTTTAGATCAATATATAGTATATCATTTATATATAATATGGATATAATATAGTATATTTTATTGGTGGTAAAAATAGAAAGAAAAAATAAAGAAATGATTATCATAAAATTCATGACAGAGTTTACTTTTATTGGAAAGTGATGAGGCTACTATTAGGGAGGGCTATATGGAGACTCCTAATAATCAATTTATTAACTTTGATAATAGTTACAGGAAATTCCCTTATAATTCTTTGTTAAACTGCAGGTATGCTTATTTGTCTTCTGGTTTATTTCTTATATTTTTATCAACAAAGAAGAGAAAAGTAATTTCAACTGCGCCATCTCTTGAGTATCAGCTTTGGAGTGGGAGATGTTCATGGATTCTGCCCCATGGCATACAAATTAGGTGACACTAAGCAAGGTATTTCATCTCTTTATTAATAATTCTCATCAAGTAATAGAAATTATAAAATAATGGTGATGAAAATAACGATAATAATTACAACTGAAAAAACAATGTCAGCATCAACAATATCCACAAAGCTCTAATATCAAATATAACGATACATGTAAAAATACCTAATCACTTTGTTGGCACATGGTGAGTAATGGAATGTAATTTTTTTTTTAACTTTCTTTATGGAAATTAAAATGGAAAAAAATTCAGTAAGAAGCATATTGCTTCTGTTCTACTCTTTAACAAACACTAGGTCCTTATCTTTGAATTCTTTTATTTAAAATATAAAACTAACCAAAGTCATTTGTTTATTTGGGCATCAATAACATTTTAGGACTTCTTTTTATTAATGAGTCAGATTCAAAATCATACCCTGATATTTAGTAGGTTCCTAAATAAACTGGATTTATTCTTTTTTACCCACATACTTCCTGTGCTAGGACTCATAGAAAGTATCCTTTTTAATATTTTTGTGCAGTATTATCCTGTGGTCCCATGGTTTTGCCAAATGGTCTAAATGAAAATATTTTGCCCACAATTAAGACCACAAATCTCTTTCTGTTCTGACTTGTCTTTGCCTCACACTTTACCTCATGTCAGGTGGTATTAGAGTATCTATTACTATCCAGCTAAGGAGAAATTGAATAGAGAATAAATTTAATTTTTATTTAAATAGAATATAGTTATATGATTTATCATGATGTATGTCAATGTAATTGAATTATTTTTGGTTTCCTGTTATAGGAATAGCTTCCAGGAATACTTCTCCGCATCAACTTTGCTGACTTTTCTGACATTATAGCACAAAGGTACAGGACCAATGCCTTTCCTAACATGAATGTATCTTCTGAGCCCTAGCAATCAAAGTATGTGGGCATTGGGGGAGAAAGAAGATTGGAAATATGTGGAGGTAGAATCTAGTATAGTATATTTTAAGTTATTTCATTGTAATAAAAAATAATAAGTATAAAACTCAGTTCTATAAAGTGTGCAAAGGACATGAAGAGAAGTTTTTCAAAAGCATTTCAGCAAATGGCCAAGAAAAACTCAGAAAAGGCTAACCGTCACTCATCACTGGGGAAATGTAAATTAAAATTACAATGAGATATCATCTTAGTGTAGTCAGAACGGGCCGTAAAAGTAAAACAAAAAGTAAACAAAAAAAGAACAGTTGCTAGTATGGATGCAGAGAGAAAAAGAATGCTAATACACTGTTAGTGGGATTGCAAATTAGTACAGCTGTTATGGAAAACATGGAGAGTCCTCAAAGAATTATATGCTAACTTACCATTCAATTCAACAATCTTATTACTAGATACATACACAAAAGAAAAGAAGTGCTCTTATTGAACTCAAATAAATCAACAACAATAATCAAAAAAGCTAACAATCCCATAGATCACTAACATGAATAAAACCTTTTCTAAGAACAACAAATTGTCAACAAACATGAAACAATGCTCATCATCCCTACTCATCAGAGGAATGCAAATCAAAACCATCCTGAGATATCATCTAACCCCAGTAAGATTGGTCTATAGGTTCCAAAGGTGCAGATGCTGGCACAGATGTGGAGAGAGGAGAACACCTTTGCACTGCTGATGGTATTGCAAACTAATACAGCCTCTTTGGAAAGAAATATGGAGAATCCTCAAAGATCTCAAATTAGATCTCCAATTTGACCTACAATACTACTAGGCATATACCCAGAAGGGAAAAAAAATCATTTT
>CAUYQV010023923.1:0-10469 GCA_963574575.1 Galagoides demidoff | reverse complement strand
ATTAATGCAATCACAGGGTACAGTGTGGTGTTTTCATATACATTTTGAAATATACTAATCAAACTGGCTAACGTAGCCTTCCTGTCATTTTCTTAGTTATTGAGTTAAGACATTCATACTCTGCTTTTAGAAAGATTCACTTGTACCCTTGTAGGATAAATCATAAACGTGACCCCACCAATCACCCTCCCTCCACCCATCTACCCCCCTCCCCTCCCCTCTCCCTTCCTGTCCCTCCCCCCTCTCCATATTCTAAGGCTATAATTAGCTTATAACATTCCTATGAAAGCTATAAATCAGTTTCAAAATAAGACTGTGTATATTGGATACTTTTTCTTCCATTCCTGAGATACTTTGCTAAGAAGAACATTTTCCAGTTCCATCCATGTAAACATGAAGGAGGTAAAGTCTCCATCTTTCTTTAGGGCTGCATAATATTCCATGGTGCACATATACCACCATTTATTGATCCATTCGTGGGTTGATGCCCAAGGGGTCCTCCTCATAAAATTTCACCCAGACCGATTTCTTCAAGTGTTTTCCCTACACTTTCTTCTAGTATTTTCATAGTTTCATGTCTTAAGTTTAAATCTTTAATCCAGTGAGACTCTATCTTAGTTAATGGTGAAAGGTGTGGGTCTAGTTTCAGTCTTCTACAGGTCGCCATCCAGTTAGCCCAGCACCATTTGTTAAATAGGGAATCTTTTCCCCACTCAATATTTTTACTTGGCTTGTCAAAGATCAGATAACGGTAGGTGGCTGGATTAATCTCTTGGCTCTCTATTCTGTTCCATATGTCTACCTCTTTGTTTTTGTGCCAGTACCATGCTGTTTTGATCACTATCGAGACTCTGTCTAAAAAAAAAAAAAAGCCATAGGCAATCATGCACAAACCCAGAGTCCAGTGGATGGGGCCAACTAGTGCTTCATGATCCTTTTCGGAGTGCCTTTAGTTTGTGAAAGTCTGCCTCATGGGGCAACCAGAAGAAAAGCACCCTCACCCCATCGCTCATCTTCCTTATATCCTTCTATCTCCCCAGAGTTGTGAATTCATCATGCTACCGCTCCTGGCATTTCAACCCAGCAACTCTGCCCGGGACACTGGCATTCTTCAGAGTAGAGTGTCTGCAAGATGTCTGCTGCTGGGAGATTAAAGGCGGCCGCTAATTCTTTAACATTCCTCCTCAGATAGGAGGTCTAGGTCCCCGCCTCTTAAATCTAGACTGATCTCCGGGACTTACTGCCCAGTGTGGCCTAAGTGGCCTTGTAACTTCGGCTGAGTATCTTGGAGCCTTGGGTTTCCATGTAGGAGTCACCTACTTTGAGGGTATTACCCTGGAGAAAGCACACGCAGTGATGGCACAGAGAGGTTCCTGCAGTGGGCAGGTCTGAGAGAGTCGGAGTCCAAGTAAGTAGGAGAGAGCAAGACATCCATGTCGGGACCAGTCTATCCTGGGAGTCAGAAGCCACTCAGGTGCAGGACAGGATGTCCCAGGAGGGATGGCAGAGCATGTGGTGTCAGAGCATGGGCGGGGTTATGATGAGGGCCACATGGGGCAGCTGGGCACACAGGGCCAGACCTCATGGAGTAAGAAGGGAATTCACCTGGGGTGTGGGGTGGCCTCCCATGGGGTCCCCAAGTCTGAGGAAAATGGAGATGGCATCCACCAGGGACTGGCTGGCATAGGGAGTTGAAGCCTGAGTGAGTCAGGGATATCTATGTGAGGGGAAGGCTCAGTGTGGCCTAACAAGTCCCAAGCAGGCTGAGGAGGACATTCCTGTGAAGGGGAAGAAGGGTGGCCTGGCATAAGGTGTCAGAGCTTGAACAGGGGATACAAGGTATCTATGCCGGGGGGGGGGGCAGAACATCGTTGCAGGGCCCATGTGGGGTTTAGAGGGCATACATGTGGAGGGCAGCCTGGCATGGCCTAAATCTTAGCCCAGGTGGGCTGAGGAAGGCATTAATATTTGGAGTGGAAGAGACTGGCATGGATTCTAGAAGATCTGATCTTGGTAACAACACAGTTGAGGATATGAGTGATGTGCCAAATAAAACCAGAACAGATAAGTGAAAGCTTACATAAATAATAGTGCCACGACCTACTCACTATCCCCCCGCCCCGGGAAGGAGACTAAATTTTACGCTATGTAGCAGACAACTCCAGCACCTCTTATCTCTTCCTCTGAGTTTTCTACAAGAGCAACTTGACCTCAGGTTGGCAGTATTTGCCCTCCAGAGAGCATTGGGTCTCTTTCTGCTTTCAGTTTCAAGGCCTTCTTTTAACTTTTCAGGGTGGGCTTAAAGAATGGTCAATTAAAACCCCACAGCGAACCCTCCGAGATGGGGGAGTTTAAATGCTCTCACTTCCTGTTTTTCAGTGGGAAATTCTGGGAAGGTTCTCAGTGCTTCTAAGAATGTCTGGTGGGTGCAAACTCCTGCTTCCCACAGGGATGACCTGAATAGTGCCCTCTTATATTGGCCTTTCCTCTTTCCCTGGGTCACTCATCATTCAAACTTCCTGAGACCAACTCCCAAATAAACTACCTGCTCTCAAATTCTTTTCTCAGCCTCTGCTTTTGAAGAAACCCAAATTAAGACACTCTACATTTAAAGATGCCATAGTGAGATGCCTGTGTTCTGGTTGAGCCATTCTAGAGTGAAGGCAGTGGGAAGGCCTGGTCCATGGCAGCATTTTAGTGTCTCATCCCTGAATATGAACAGCCAAGGTCAAGCCCAGAGTTGGGTTGACAGTGAGATGAGTGATGTGCTCTGGGTGCAAAATATAAGCAGCTTTTAAGTGCCACCCTTGCACTTGCAGGACCCTGAGAGTCCTCCACAAGAAAAGTCCTTTTTACAAAGGCCAAGCCATTAGTAAAAAGCTCCTTAAAACAGAAGACAGAAACTCAAATAAAAAGGAAATGACACTAACAAGTTTAAAAAATCCACAATATCTTCCAAGACATAATTTATTTCATTCATCAAGAAGCAAAAAGGGGGGCAGCACCTGTGGCTCAAAGGAGTAGGGCTCCAGACCCATAGACTGGAGGTGGTGGGTTCAAACCCGGCCCTGGCCAAAAACTGAAAAAAAAAAAAAAAGCAAAAAGGGGTTCATTTAAAGAACAAGAAAATGCTCTTGGAAATTAAAAGACCATTAGATCTCTCAGAGAGTAGAACAAGAAATCAAAGAACAGGAAAATAGACCAGAAGAGGAAAAGGACGTTAGGAAAGCAGAACAGAAAAGAAAAGACTACTAGAGGATTATTCCAGGAGATGCAGCTAATAATAGCAGTGGAGGCAAGAAAAAAGGTGAGAGGACATCATCAAAGAAATAATACACAAAAATACCCGAACCTGAAGGACATAAACTGTATATCCAGCACGGTGGAAGAAGAAAAGCCCACATCAAGTCACCTTTTTATGAAAATTAAAAAAAACAAGGATGAAGAAAAGATTCTAGGAACTGCCAGAAGAAAAAAATAGATTACACACAAAGGATCCCTTATCACAATGGCTTTGAATTTTCCCACAGAAATATTGTAGTGGCAGCTAGACGATAAAGAAGCAATGCCTTCAACATTCTGACCAAAAATTCATATCCAATCTAAAATCCTATACCTAGCCAAGCAACAATTAAATGTGAGGCTATAATATAAGGACTTTCAGATCTGCAAGGTCTCAAAAGATTACTTCTTATGCACCATTTTCAGGAAGCTACTAGAGGGTGCATGCCATCAAAATAGGGGAGAAAGACATCAGCTTCTGTAAATGGCAGGTTAGGTATTTTGGACTAACACTACTGCCAAAGACATCCAGGAAAGTGAATGAAATAACTTTAACATATCCTTAAAAGTATAAAATACTTAATAAGATAGTGAGAACATAGTGAATCAAGAGCCACAAGAGGATAAGAACCCAGAGAGATGGAGACGAGATCTTGGAGGTTACTTTTACCAAGGAATAGGTAGGGAATAAGAATCAGAGTCACAGTTGCATTGGGGATTAATAAAAATCACTGTCAGTCAAAAATGGAGATGCTAGTAAAACATTTATTGCTTTGGGGTGGTATCATGAAAAACCATACCCTAGAAGTAAGGATGACTTGAAAGTCAACTAGCTGTCACATGCATTGCAGATTGCCTTCCATTCATGGGAGCAACTCAGAAAATTTTAAACCCTGAAATTAGATTAAATTGATTTCAAATAGCCAGTAGCCCTAGACACCTGGGAAAAAAAATAAAAATAGTCTTTGGAAGACTATAACAATATCCTAGGCTTCAAAATAGTTCTTTAAATTAAAATCTAATGTCTATATCATGTGATATATGTTCATGAAAAACCTGATGCTAAACCATTTGTAGACAACCTGCTTCTGGGTCAGGGGTTCATACATGGCAGATGAGCTCTCTCACTGTGATCTATTGAAATTCAGCCCTTGACACTGGATTTATAAAAAATAATAAAAAGAAAAATAAGAAACAAGAAATTTTAGAAATAAAATTAAAATGCTAAAAAAAGAAAAACAATGATATCCAACACATAATTAAAGATGATCAGACACCTAAAGTTTTTTTTTTTTTTGAAACGGAGCCTCAAGCTATCCCCCTGGGTAGAATGCCATGGCATCACAGCTCTTAGCAACCTCCAACTCCTGGGCTCAAGCGAGTCTCCTGCCTCTGCCTCCCAAGTAGCTGGGACCACAGGCGCTCGCCACAACACCCGCCATTTTTTGGTTGCAGCCATCATTGTTGTTTGGCAGGCCCAGGCTGGGGATTCGAACCCGCCACCTTAGGTATACGTGGCTGGCACCTTAGCCGATTGAGTCACAGGCGCCGAGCCAACACATAAAGATTTAAGACACCATGTCAGTGTATTGGGGCTGTAATAACAGAATATCATAGATGTGATGCCTTAAATAACTTGTTTCACACAGTTCTGACTGCTGAAGGATCAAGATCACAATAAAGCATGGTCATGTTCTCGTGAGAACCCTCTTTCTAGTTATGTCCTTACATGACCTTACTTAGTGTGTGAGGACAGAGAGACAGAGAGAGAAAGAGGAAGGACATTCTAATCTCTAATTATAAGAACACTAATTCCTCCATGAAGATCCCACACTTATGAGCTCATTGAAACTTAATTGCCTTCTGTCTTAGACCTACACACCCTGTTAGGGGCCCCACCTTCCAACACTGTTGCACTGGGGATTAAGTTCTCAGTACATGAATTTGGGGGAACAAATTCAGACCATAGCAGCTGATCGATAGAAAATATTTAAACTGTGAAATCAGGAAATAGCAGCATAAGCGTAGCATTTTATTTGTTTATAAATCTAATTCCTCACTTAATTTCCTTGACCCATGAGTTATTTAGAAGTGTTAACTAGTTAATTTACTAAAATTTGGGAATTTCAAAATATTGTATTGATTTATAATTTAATTTCCTTGTGGTCAGAGAACACAATTACTCTAGGAAATTTAATGGTTTTGAACTGTATTGAGACTTATTTTATGGCCCTGAATATGGTCTGTCTTCTGTGATTACTCCACGTGCACTTGAAAAGAACATTTATAGTCTACTGTTGTTAGGTATACTGTTCTGTAAATGTTAGTTAGATCCAGTTGGTTGATAGTAAATTTAAGACCCCATTACAATCTTACAGATTATTTTTTGTCTACTTGTTTGAACAGTTGCTGAGAGATGGTGTTAAAGTATCTGTGATTATGGATATGTCTATTTCTTTGTCCATGAATTTTTTTGCTATGTTATTAGGTGCACATATATTTAGGAGGGTCATCTCTCTAGTGAGTTGTTTATCATTATGTAATAGCTCTCTTATTAATATAACCATGCCAGTTTTCTTATACTTATTCTTTGCGCTTTACTTTCTTTTTCCATGATTTTACTTTTAAATACTCTGTGTCTTTTATATTTAAAATGAGCCTTCACTGGCTAGGCATTGTGGTTCATATAATCTAGAACTCTGGGAGGCTGAAGTGAGAGGATTGCTTGAGCTCAGGAATTCAAGACCAGCCCAAGCAAGAGTGAGACCCCATCTCTACTAAAATAGAAAAATTAGCCAGGAATAGTGGCAGATGCCTTTAGTCCCAGCTACTCAAGAGACTGAGGTAAGAGGATTATTTGCGACCGGGGGTGTGAGGTTTTTATGAATTATGACTCCATAGCACTCTACCCAGGGTGACAAAGGGAGACTCTGTCTCAAAAAAAAAATTAAATTAAATTAAAATAAAATGAGCCTTGGTTGCATATAGTGGCTCACGCTTGTAATTCCAGCACTTTGGGAGGCCAAGGTGGGAGGATGCTTGAAGCCAGGGGTTTGAGCCTAGATAACATAGTGAGAGCCCAACTTAAAAAAAAATAAAAACTAGGGCGGCGCCTGTGGCTCAGTGAGTAGGGTGCTGGCCCCATATACTGAGGGTGATGGGTTCGAACCTAGCGCAGGCCAAGCTGCAACAAAGAAATGGTGTTGTGGTGGGCGCCTATAGTCCCAGCAACTTGGGAGGCTGAGGCAAGAGAATCGCCTAAGCCCAAGAGCTGGAGGTTGCTGTGAGCTGTGATCCCATGGCACTCTACCTAGGGCAACAAAGTGAGACTCTGTTTCTAAAAATGAATGAGGGCACCACCTGTGGCTCAATGAGTAGGGTGCCAGCCCCATATACCAAAGGTGGTGGGTTCAAACCAGGCCCCAGCCAAACTGCACCAAAAAAATATCCCAGTGTTGTGGTGGGCACCTGTAGTCCTAGCTACTCAGGAGGCTGAAGCAAGAAAATCGCCTAAGCCCAGGAGTTGGAGGTTTCTGTGAGCTGTGACATCACAGCACTCTACTGAGGGCAATATAGAGTGAGACTCTGTCTCTATAAAAAAAAAGAGAGAGAGATAAATAAAATAAAAATAAATAAATAAATAAATAAATAAATAAATAAATAAATAAAATTAAAGAATAGAAAATTTGCCAGGAACCTGTAGTCCCAGCTACTTAGGAGGCAGGAGGATTGCCGGAGCCCAAGAGCTCAAGTCTGCAGTGAACTATGACTGTGCCACTGCACTTCAGCCTGCACAGTAAAGCGAGATCCTGCCTCAATTAAAAAAAAAAAAAAAGGATCAGTTCATGTTCCATCTTTTTTTTTTTTTTGAGATGGATTCTCACTATGTCACTCTCAGCAGAGTCCTATGGTGTCACAGCTCACAGCAACTTCAAACTCTTGGGCTTAAGTGATTCTCTTGCCTCAGCCTCCCAAGTAGCTGGGACTACAGGCACCCACCACAGTGCCCAGCTATTTTTAGAGAGGGGGAGTCTCACTCTGGCTCAGGCTGGTCTCAAACCTGTGAGCTCAGGCAATCCAAACCTGTGCCTCAGCCTCCCAAGTGCTGGGATTACCGGTATGAGCCACTGTGCCTGGCCTGGGGGTATGCACATTTTGGTTACATAGTTTGCATTTGTACATGTTAAAATCAATGTTATAAGCATTTCCTTCACCCAGAGTATGTGCATTGCATCCATTAGGTATGAGTGTAGCCCACCTTCCTCCCCCTACTAGATTTCCGTTAAGTTTTACTTCCATATGCGCACATAAGTGTTAGTTGATCAGTTTTGATTTAGTATTGAGTACATGTGGTGTTTGTTTTTCCATTCTTATGATACCTCGCTTAGAAGAATGGTTTCCAGTTCCATCCAAGTTGTTACAAAAAAATACTAGATATCCATTGTTTTTGGATATCCATCCAGTTCTGTTGTGGTCACAGAGCATACTTTGTATGATCTGATTACTTTAAATTTATTGAGGCTTGTTTTATGATCCAAAATACAGTCTGGGTAAATGTTCTTTGAGCACTTTCAAAGAGTTTTCTGGTGGTGACAGTTGGAGTATTCTATAAGTGAAGATTAGGTCAGTTTGGCTGAAAATGTTGTTCAAGTCATATATCCTTACCAAATTTCTGTTACTTCTACTATCCAGTTATTCAGAGAGGGATATTGAAATCTTCAACTACAATTGTTGAGTTGTCTACTTTTTCTTCCAGTTCTTACATGTGTGCTTTGGGTATCTCGATACTCTGTTAAGTACAATAAACATTTAGGATTATTACGTCTTCATGATGAGTTGACCTTTCTATCAATGTAAAAAGACCTTTTCCCCCTAGCAGCATTCATTACTCTGAAATTTACATAATTTATTAACAATGTCATTCCAGTTTTCTTCTGATTACTATTAGCATATATCTATCATTTTACAATTTTAATCCTTTTTAACTAAAAAATAGGAATGAACAGAGCAGTTGCATAGTGTGCTATTGTTTGCATTAAAAAGGCAGAAACATGTATGTATGTATTTGCTTGTATATAAATAAAATGCCTATGGGAGTGAGAAAAACTAAGTGTATTTGTTGACCGTTGAGAAGTGCACTAGTTAAATGGAGAAAAGGGATGGGAAGGAAACGTCACTGTTTATCTTTTTGTACTTTAAAAATTTTGAATTATACAGCAGGTGTGGTGACTCACGCCTGTAATCCTAGCACTCTGGGAGGCCAAGGTGAGTGGATTGCTTGAACTCACAAGTTCGAGACCAGCTTGAACCACAGTGAGACCCTGTCTCTAAAACTAGCCAGGTGTTGTGGCAGGTACCTATAGTCCCAGCTACTCGGGAGGCTGAGGCAAGAGGATCAGTTGAGCCCAGAAATTTGATGTTGCTGTGAGCTATGATGCCACAGCACACTACCAAGGTGTGACAAAGTAAGGGTGACAAAGTAAGACTCTGTCTCAAAAAAAATTTTTTTTTGAATTAGGCTAAAACATTACCCATTCAAAAATTAAATTAAAAAATAAACAAATAGGCTGGGCGCCTATAGCTCAAGCGGCTAAGGCGCTAGCCACATATACCAGAGCTGGTGGGTTTGAATCCAGCCCGGGCCCACCAAACAACAATGACAACTACAACCAAAAAATAGCCGGGTTTTGTGGCGGGTGCCTGTAGTTCCAGCTACTTGGGAGGCTGAGGCAAGAGAATCGCTTAAGCTCAGTAGTTAGTTGGAGGTTGCTGTGAGCTGTGATGCTATGGCACTCTACCCAGGGTGACAGCTTGAGGGTCTTGTCTCAAAAATAATAACAATAATAATAAATATATTGAAACAGAGTTTTCTCATAAAAAGTATTATATCAGAAAAGAGAAAAAAAATCAAATAAATAACAGATAAAAAAGCCACACTTCATTCAGTTGAGTGTCTTAGTTGCTAGGGCTGCCATAGCAAGTACCCACAGACTGGGTACTGGTATAAACATGAGACATTTATTTTCTCACAGTTCGGGAGAATCGAATAGAAGCAGGCTTAGTTTTGTCTGCAATCTCTCTTCTAGGCTTGTCGAAGACTGGCTGTCTTCTCCCTCTGTCTTCGCAAGGTCTTCCTTCTGTGTGTGTCTGTTTCTTAATTTCTTCTTTGTATAAGGACTCCAGTCAGCTTGGATTAGGCTCTCCCCTAATGACCTCATTAATTAAATGACTTCATTAATTAATGCTCTCGTTAATTAAGTTATAATTACTTCTTTAAAGACCCTATCTTTAAATACAGTCACTTTCTGAGATACTGTGGGTTAGGACTTTAATGTATGAGTGGGGGGGGGTCATAATTCATCCCCTAACTGTGAGTCACCAGAAAGATTTACACAACTCAATAGCAGGTTATACTAATAGCTAAGATTTATCACAGCAAAGAATACAGAGTAAAAAACAGCGGGGGAAAAAGACACATGAGAGGAGGCCCAAGAATCCCAGCGCAGGTTTCCAGTGTCCTTCATCTGAGGGAAAGCCACATGGGATGTGCTCTCTTCCTCTGTCCAGCTCACACGGGGGCTGGGCACATATGTGCATCCTGCTAGCACCTGGCCATGGCAAATGAAACTCAAGACACCAACAATGAAACCAGGTTCACATACATCATCAATCTTTTTTCTTTTCCTTTTTTGAAACAGAGTCTCCCTCTGTTACCCCAAATAGAGTGCTGTGGCATCATAGCTCACAGCAACCTCAGTCTCTTGTGCTCAAGCGATCTTCCTGCCTCAGCCTCCCAAGTAGCTTGGACTACAGGTGCCCACCACAATGCCTGGCTAGTTTTTCTATCTTTAGGAGAGACAGGGTCTTGCTCTTGCTCAGGCTGATCTCAAACTGCAGTTCTCAAGCAATCCTCCCGCCTCAGCCTCCCCGAGTGATAGGATTATAGACCTGAGTGAGCCACCATGCTCAGCCCTACATCATCAATCTTAACTTTGTGCAAAGCACCCCTGACAAGCTGTATGGTATGGTTTCTTGCTCCAGGTGAACATAACAAAATCACTCATGACAAAATGAACCCTCTGAGGGCCACATTCTGAGTGGATAGCTAAGGGTTAATCATGGTCCCTTGGAGACATTCAAGAAATATGGCAGCATGGAGCTAGAACATATTCTTCTTAGCAAAGTAT
>CAUYQV010023921.1:0-15788 GCA_963574575.1 Galagoides demidoff | reverse complement strand
TGGTTCTGTCATTTGGTTGTAGTACATTCTCCACTGGATTCCAGAGACAATTTTGAAACCTTAACGATCTTAAAATGCAATTATTTTACCCTTGATTATGATTAATAATTTGGCTAGGTACATAATTGTTAGTTGGGTATTACTGACCTACAAGTCTTTGTAGTCACAGCTGTTGAAAAATTTGAAGCCATTCTGATACCCTAACCTTTGTATTATAGATAATGAGTTTCTAGAGAGAAAAACAAAGTTATCTTTCACTGTCTCTAACACTGACATTCCATGGAAGTCGTTAGTGTCAACTCTTATTTCTATCCACTGTGCACAAGGAAATGACTCTTTGGATCAGCCAACTCTGCCCTTCCAACCTGGGGAATTTCCTAAATTATTCCATAGCTTCTTTTCCACACCTCCCTTCAGCTTTCTCTGGTCTCTTTTTCCGGAATTCCTTTTGGACCAGTCTATTGTCACAGCTTCTTCCCTATTTTTATTTCTGTCTCTTTGCTCAACTTTTGGTGATAGCCCTTCATATTTATCTTCCAAACCATCTATTAGGATTTTTTTTTTTTTTTGCAGTTTTTGGCCGGGTCTGGATTTGAACCCGCTACTGCTGACATATGGGGCCAGCACCCTACTCCTTTGAGCCACAGGCACTGCCCCATCTATTAGGACTTTTGTTTCTGTCCTCATGTCTGTGATTACCAAGAGCTCGTTTTCTTCTCTCCTTATTTTTTCCTTTTCTCATTTCATTCATGTACCACCTTAGCTCTTGTTAAGAGGGTTAACGAGAGATGATCCAGCAAATCTCCCCCATGTCCTTGTTCCCCTCAGTCACGTTGCTTCTGTTGGTTTGTTGTGGTCTGCCTGCATTTCCTGTTAGAATCTTTCTTAACGTCTAGTAATCCCTGTTGCTTGTTATGAATAAAAGTGAGAGGCCATAAAACTCAGGCAGTGGAACCCATTAGACTTCTGCAGACCGTGTGTTAGGAAGCCCCTATTATCAGTATCTTTGAATCTTTCTTCTTGGCTAGAGTTTGGAGGCCTGAGAGAAGGCACTTCCCATCTCCTGGCCTGGAAGGTTAGGATCTTAAGAGCATTCTGTGGTCAAAAACTAGAGCTGGAGACCTCAGCAGATAGCATGCACTGGGCACTCAGTCACCTAAGTCCTTTGTTTTTGATATGGTGTCTATGTTTTAAGCCTGATATTCCTTAGTCTCCTATATAAAGTAACCTTATGGTTACCAGCTGTGTAACCATAAGGCAAATAACTCTAGCTATTTGAGACAAAAATCCCAAATCTCAATGGCGTAACACCACAAGTGCGCTTTTCACTCCTCCAAAGTCTAATATAGATATTCCTACTTCATGGACAGCCTCCCAAGTGGCATTTGGGAACATCTCATTTTTATTTAATAGTTTGCTCTATTAAACTCTTACATGGAGAAAGATGATTATGCATGCGAGGTTCCCATGGGCCATGCCTAAAAGTGGCACATTCCTTTGTGCCCACATTGCATTATGAACTCAGAATTCAGCGAGTTGGTCATTCCCAACTGTAAAGCGGTAGGGAAATGTCTTGAGCTGTGACCCCAGGAAAAAAAAAAAAAATGAGTTTTGCTAAACACAGCAATCACCACTCAAAGGACCCTGAGCTTAACCTCAGTGTTTTAAACTAGTAAAATGTTAAAACTGAAACCCAATTGTCTCCCAATGTGATGGTGAGGATGACATTTGTAAAATGCTTGGTCAAGTACCACACACACCATAAACCCTCTGGGAATAATTATTGTTATTTCTGTTGTCATAATTTCTTTTAACCTTTTATTAGTTTATTTTACCAAACTTAGATGCCTATTAAAAAATGATTCAACTTTTAAGGAAGGAATTAAAAAAGCAGTAAACAGAAAAAGGCGGGGAAGAAACTTACATACTGGACACTGCATTCATGTCATTTACATAGTGAATATTTTCTGCATTTCTACTATGTGGAAGTCACTGTGTCAGAGGTCCAGAGATACTAAGGCAAGTAAGATAAGGTCCTTGGGCTTGAGGCTGCCGCAGCCTGGCTAAGAAACAAAAGACTACATTTTGTCAATCCTTTGGAAACGTTGAGCCAGTTTCCAAGGGAAAGTTGGGAGATATCCCAGAGGATAAAATGATCTGAAAGGAATTTCCATTTTAGTGGTCAAAGCTTGGATTAGTCAAGGTTATCAATCACTTCCATATTGCTTCAGCCAGTGGTTAATTCCCAGTCTTTATCCTACTTGACATTCAGCTGATCATGACCTCATTCCTAAAATAATGTCTCTATGTGGCTTCCAGGACAATTCACATCCCTGGTTTTACTTTAACCTTTCTGGTTGCTACTTCTCAGTCAGCTGTGCTGGCTCTTCCTCACTCCTCATTTCTCTTCATGTTGGGGTACCCCCAGGTCCAGTCCTCTTCTCTTCCCTTACTTCTCCTCCCTTAGTGTTTTCATCCAGGGTTATAGCTTTCAATACCATATGTAAACCAAAAATTCCCAAAACTGTACTTGGGCTTCTGATGAGCTCCAAACTCATATGTCCAGTTGTCAACTCAACTTCTGCACCTGAATGCTTATTTATTGAACTTCTGGCTTCTAACCCCAACTCCCCTGTTTCATACCTCATTCAACCCATCAGTTAATCCTGCTGGCTCCATTTTCAAAATACATCCAGAACCCAAATACTTCTTACTGTGTTCATTCCCACTTCCTCATCCAAATTGCCACCGTACCTCACAGGGATTAATTCATTAGCCTCCTAATCTATCTCTCTGCTTCTTACCATAGCACTTATCACCCTGTCATAATTATAAGTACACACACTGTCTTTGTACTTGAATGTAAGTTGCAAGAAAACATTCTATGATGATTTGGATAAGGTTTGTTTGTCTGGATCAAATCTCAGTATTGAAGGTGGGGCAAAATAGGAGATGTTTGGGTCATGGAAGTGAATCTCTCAAGAACAGGTCAATGCCCTCCTGAGAGTGAGTTCTTACTGTTAATTTCTGATGAGAGCCGCTTGTTCAAAAGAGCCTGGCACCTGCCCCCTCTCTCCATCTTGCTTCCTCTCTTGCCTTGTGATCTCCGCACACACTGACTCCCCCGTGCCTTACACCACAAGCAGAAGCTGCCTGAGGTCCTCTCCAGATGCAGATGCCCAATTATAAACTTTGCAGCCATCCATAATTATGAAACAAATGAACATTTTATCATTATAAATTAACTGGCTTCAGGTATTGCTTTATAGCAACATAAACAGGCTACCATAGGCCCTGATAGTTAAAAAAAAAAAAAAAGAGCCCCTGAGGTTTGAGATGAGGATATCTGGATAGATGCACTTGAGAACCTTGAACTACCAATTTTCCTTGAACACTCTGAGCCAACTAAAGTGAGCCATTTGCCCTTGTTAAAAGACAGAGCTTTCTTAAAACCACCCATCCTTAATTGAATGATTGCACAAAGCCTCAAATGAGATAGTTACTTTATATGGCAACGCTTGTCCTTCTTGGGATCTGGTTATATTTCCCCTCCTGGCCACAAGTCCTATGATTAGTGTTAAATCTCAGCTTGGCCTGACTGAGGAAGTGTTGGGCCTGCTAAGACAGGTGGGGAGCTTTCCACTAATGGAACACACCTGGATGAATGTACCAGCAGGAACTGGGTGAAAATGTCAGAGATGCATCCTGAAGGCAGTGAATCAAGGATAGCAAGATGTAAAGTCACATTAAAAAGGGGAGAGTTCGTCAGTATCTGAGTAACACAGGTCCCCAATAACGTTAGAATCCATTGATTGTTGTTGTTATAATAACCAACCTAGGAGCCGCTCTGATAAACTGCTGGAATGGATCTTAGAAGCTTGGAAGAAGCAATTTTTAACAGAAAATGAAGTGGATACTAGAACTTCTGGGGGAGATTATGAAGGAAAGGATAAAAAATCTCAGAAAAGTGGACATTTTAGAATGGGTCTACTGAGACTAGAGGATTTGTTAGCTATGCGTGTTTGTTCAATATGGGGGCCCAGAGAACATTCTGTTTACTGAGTGATTAGGATATTTCTCTTTCTCTACTACACACTTTCCCGTGCATATGGCTGTCTGTAGGTCCTTTGGGGAGAAATACTGATTGCACATTGGTGTTGCAAGTCTTTCCTCCTAAGGATCCGGTCCTTCTTTCAAAAGATGGATTTTAGTTCTAAGAATCTTTCAAAAGCTCCTTAATTCAGACTCTGAGTTGTTAACTGATACCTGGAGACTCAAAGGTATTCTGTTACAATTATGATAATTGGGGTTTATGAGGACTAGGTAATAGAATCCTAGCTCCAGTCACACATCCCACCAGGTCCATAGACGACAATACATACCCCTTTATTTGTCATTTACCAATTCCCAAATATCTACTCATGACATACTTAGCAGGTATAAAACCCTTCATATTTGTTTCTTGTTCTGTAGAGTAACATATACTATACAAAAGGAAAAATGAAAAATTCTCAATTATCCCTATTCTCGATTAATAAAGTAAATCAAACACTATATGGCACCCTGAGGACAATGGCACATCTTTATTCACCGTCTGGCTCTTGGAAACACTGGACAGATTATGAAAAACTAGACCACCACAAACTTAACCAAATAATAGTTGCAGTTATCGTAGCTGGGCCAGATGTAGTATCTTTGCTATACCAGATTACTACAGTTTCCAGTATGGTTTGTGGCTATTGATATGGCAAATGCATTCTTTTCGATGTTCATCAAGAAGAGTCAGAAGCAGTTCTTATTTATATGGGCTAGTTAATAGTACACACTTCCATGGTCTTCCTCCAGGGAACATTAATCCCTTGAATTTCGTCACAATATAGTACAAACCATCTGGACATGGTGCAGAAAATCATACTGGGTCAATGTATTGACTACATCATGTTAACTGTATCTGATGGGTAAAAATAAATGCTAAGTTCTCTGAGCACCATCGTAAGACATGTGCACTCCAGAGGATGAGAAATAAAACCTACAGAACATCAGTGAGGCTTTTAGGGCTGTGGCGCTCTATGGCAATATACAACATCCTTCCAAAATAAAAGACGGTTTATTATACCTTGTACTATTTAAAAAAACGCAACACTTGATGGTTTCTTTGGGTTTCACAGGCAGCTTAGCCCATTATTGAGAAAACTTTTCTGACTCTTTGGGTGAAGCGCTACAATGAAGTTTACTATAGAGGGTTCAGACTTCAACATGAGTAGCCTTGACATTTGGGCCATGTGATCAATAAATAAATGTGATATGAAATGTATCTTGGCAGATAAAGAGGCCATATAGAGTCTCCAGCAAGTCCTACAAAAAAGCCACAGTACAAACTATAGGGTTCTGGAATAAAGCTGTACCATTTGGAGCAGAGAACTCTACACCACTCAAAAAAGTGGCTCCTGGCACAGTTTGGGTCCAGGTAGAGAGTTGGCCTCCAACCCTGGAGCATCAAGCAACCATTTAGTCAAAGCTACTTGTCGTGAGTGGGATCCTATCCAATCTACTAACTCTTAGGATCATGTGGGCCCAGTAGCCATTCATCAAGATCAAAGTGGTACATTTAATATTGGACTTAAGTCCAGAGGGAAGAAGTGAACTGCAAAAACAGGTGGTTCAGGCATCTTTCTTGGATGCTTCCTCCTCGGTTCACACCCACATCCTGATGGAAGTACTTTATGATCATCTAATACAGACTATAGAGTGCACTATCACCTCACTCAGGGACAACCCTAAAAGGCACTGGTGAGAGGTGAATTGATTCATCTTGGTCATTCATTTTGTGTATAGAGAGATATGGTCCAAGATTAGGATACACACAGACTCATGGGCTGTAGCAAATGTCTTAGCTGATTGGTCAGGTGCCAAAAATTATTGGTCAGATTAGGGACAAGAAAGTCTGTGAAAACACATTAGGATGTGTCTATGAGAATGGACACAACCTGTGAGGATCTTTGAATCACAATGCATATCAGAAAGCTTCCATAATTATAGAGGCTCAAACGAGTAAGTGGATAGGAGGACTAACCTAGTAGATGTTAACCAGCCTCTGTCCTCATGGCTCCAGAGAAAGACTCATGTTAAGACTAACCATGGTGGTAGAGATGAAGGATCAGGGGGTTCAATGCATGGGCTCCCTCCTACAAAGGCTGATTGAGCTACTACCATGCTGAATGTCCAAGTGTCCAGCAACAGAGTATAGGAGGGAAGGGTCCAGATGGCCTTGGCCACCCAGCTTTTCTTTCTCCCACTTGTAGTTTTCAGGATAACTGTCGAATGTACCCAGAATGCAATGTTCTGAGATAAGGAGGAATGATACAGAACAGCCAAGGCTAAGTCTTCATCCCTCCCAGAACAAGATGTTCTGCAACACTGTGCACGATGATCCCAGAGGCACCCAGGGTACAAAACCCAAGCCAAGGTGTGTTCAAGGTCCCCCCACTGTGTGCACTATGGGACATGTGCAGACAAGACTTGATCTTCCTTAGAAAGCTTTCCTGAGCTTTGTTGGACCAGCTCACAGTGGATACAAAACTTCTGTTGATCCTCCTCTCTCCCCATCTGTGAGTAATAAATCTGCTTTGCCTGACCTGTGCCTGAATGTTCTGCCTCATTGGACTCAGGCAAGCGGTAGACAGCCTCTGCACCAACATCAACACTAAGACCCTGGAATAGCACCACCTATGGAGAAGACCAACCAGCTACCATTTTACCAGTGGTAAAATTACATATCAATTCTTCTACAATGGGAAGGGCAGCAATTCATCCTGACTGGGAGAGACATGTATTCTAGGTAGGGGTTTTCCTTACCCTTTAGCAAACCTGAGACATCATTATACAAGGACTCAGAGATGATCTGAGATAACTGGACGTGGAATCCTGGATTAACATTGCTCTATGGATCTAGATGTTCTGGCTACCCCAGGGGGACATAAGAAAGGTCTCATAAAATATAAAGCTATGGCATCCCCCTGGCCACTTTAGGCCCCTCACATCAGGAGACCACAAGCAGACCTAGAAATGACTTTCCATGCTGAAAGGAGTGAATGATTCTGATTACAGTAAGAAAATAGGAGTTGCTACCACACGATGGAAGTAGGGAGAATTCACATGATGCTGGGTGAATGCTTAGCCATTCCCATGTTTAGTTTTCACTGTAAATAGCAAAGTAAAGAAACCTTGTCTGATCAAAGCAAGTTAATTGCGTACGAGACTTCTCCAAGATGAGAGTCTTGGTCATCCCAGTAGACAATCCATCTAAAGTGGCAATTAAAGGGGAGGGGAATTTATACAGGCTGTAAAGAAGGACGTTTAAAGCATCAATTATGGCCTTGTTCCTCTATTGCTACTCTTGCGAGTGTTACAGAAAATTGGAGTTGTGCTCAGATAGAGTAAACTTAAGGTGAAAATCACGTGGCTCTGTGCAGTGCAGGGGACAAACTATAGTATATACTTCTTGGGACCCTCCTCAGATCCCTTTACCAGGCCAATACCCTCATCCTCCAGTTGCTGAGAACCCAGAGTTATGCCCTTCTCAGAGAATTGCTGTTAAATGAGAGGTGCCACCTCATCTCCTACCCTCTGGGGGGTGGCTTGGGGCCCCAAACTGATTGGTGTGGGCATACTAAAGCCCAAATCCCTCGCCTCAAGGAAGGACAATATGGTGGAGCCATTCACTCTAGCTCCACAGGGGATCAGGCAGAAGCTGGATTTCGGGTGAAGCCACACCTTTACTTTTGCCTTTCATCCTGTGCTATGCTTCTCTTTCTTCCTTACAGATTTCCCTAGAGGGCCATCTTTCAGTACATCACTTGGTCAGGAATCCCAATCACAGGCTTCTAGGAAATCCGACCTCAGACAAGTAGGAAAAAAAATCCCGTGGTATGGGAGATGCTGTTCTGTTCTCTGCTTTGTATTCCCTCCAGTAAGCATGTTACACCTTTTTACTCGCATTCGTGCGACTTGACCTTGCATCATTCGGGAGGAATATTTATCCTCACTTCATTAACTCTGGACTCGGCCAGGTGAGATGCTTTGGACAATGGGTATGAACAGATGTGTCACTTGCAAAGCTGAGCAAAAGCTTTAAATGGGAGTGTGAGCTCAGGCGCTCTCGTATTTCCGGCATCTGCCATAAGCAAAGAATATCCTGGAGGGAGCGTCTCCTTCAGCCGCCATTCAGAATGAGAGGCCACCTGGAAGACAGCAGACTCCAGCTGAATCAACGCACAGCTGACAGACAGACCGGCCAGTGAGAAAAGAAAATTGCTTGTTGCAATCAGTGTAACCTGATTCTTTGTACCGTCAATGAATCCCCAACAATAAAAAAAGAAAAGAAAAAAGGTGAAAAAGAATTACTCGTTGGTCTAAACTACCCAAATTTTTTAGGGTTGCTACTGTAGCAAAAATCTGACTAGTACACGTGGGCAAACAAATTTGGAGACTGTTTTAAAGAAACTTAAACTAATTTACTTACTAGGAGGTTGCTCAAATCCTGTAACAGGCTAGGGTATGTTGTGATCCTCTAAGACAGTAATACCAAACTTGTTTGACCAGGGAAATCCTTTTTTTAAAGAATTCCTTATGAGATTGGTTACAACATAGCAATGCTACATGGTTCGTTGTCCAAAATATTTATGGAGCGAATATACCTATGAATGTCTGAAGGGTTCCTCAGTCCAATGTCATATAATCACTGGACAGATCCAGTGGCCTAAAGAATAAATCTGCTGCCTATATCCTAGGGGGAAAATTGAGGAAAATATCTATCTGGTAATGAAACAACAAATTTGCTAATGGACTGGCAAAACCACAAACTCAAACAGCTCAGGGGCAGCCAGCACTTAATATGTCAGCAATTCATTCACCCTTCCCCCACCCGGGTAGAACTTACAAAGGCAGGACATCAAGAAAAATGACTTTGGGGAAATTAATGGAACAATGTACAAAGAAGGGAAGAAAGTCAATAATGAAAGTGGTCCAATTTAAATAGACTGGGCCTAGACCACAAGGTTAAAAAAAAAAATTACTTTAAGTTACACTCAACACTCCAAATAAGTCCCTATGATCTGTTTAGCATTCCAGAAGATAAAGAGCAGTAAACAAGAATGCGTCAAGTGCATTCTATTATTTTCAGGGTGTGTGCTTCAGTAGGTCAAAGCTGGGCACAATACAATTCGACGGCACACAATCAGCTTTGTTCATTCCGTCCAACTGCCTACACAAGTCTACCACTGCATGGACAGGAAGGCTCCAGCTGCCATGGCAGGTAATTTCTCTTCAATCAGTAGACAAAGTATAGGGGGAATAAATCCAACCTCAGCATTCATTCCAAAAGAAAGACATCTATTTTTCAATAGTATATTTTCTGCCTCAGGCTCATGTTGTTCAACCTCTTCAGAAACAATCTCTACTCTGTTCCTTTGCAGACGTCTCTTCCACTGTTTCCAGACCTTGTTTGCAGGACGCAGTGACTCACACCTAGGAGTGCCAGTTGCTTCCTCTCCAGTGCCATTATTACCCAAATGCAGACTTTTCATCTCATGCTCAGACTGTTGCAATAGACTCTTAATTACTCACCCAACCCAACTCACTTGTCATTTGACACTCTTCCTTTAACACCTCTTGGCGTTTCCTGTTCCAAAAACACGAGCGATATAGCACACCTACCACACAGAGTCCAAACTCCTTGGGTGTTACTGAATATGCCCATCAAAGGACCCATGATGGAGTGAGAATATTGTCAACTTTGAAGTCAGACCTAGTTCTAGTCTCAGATGCCATTTCCTTGTGAGTCTTCTTGAGAAAGTGACCTCACTTCATAGGCCCTTGCTGCTTCATCCAAAAATGAGAATAAGTTTTGATATTGTAAGACTTTGTGTGCACCCTATGAAAATGCGTGTAAGGTGCCAGGCACAATGTGATGGGGTGGACACTCTAAAAGGCACGATTCTACATGTAACATAACACACCTCCCCCTGAACTTTTCCTATCTCGTCTACTACTCAGCCCCTACGAGAACCCAACTTTCCAGCCAGATTAGGCTACCCATAGAACAGGAAACGTTTGGAGCTGAAAGGGACTTCATCCAGTCCAAAGATAAGTTTCTTTCTCCACGTCAGTTTCACCAGTTGACAGTGGCCTCTTGAAAAATGTGAATTCAGAATCATCCCAACATATTTTTTAAACTTTTAATTAAAATCATAACTGTATACCTTTAATGGGGTACATTGTGATGATTTGATGTGCAATGTGAAATGCTTACAAATTGATGAATGTCACCTTCACCTCACTTATTTTTTGTGTTAAGTGGACATGTATTTTGGGGACATTTAAAACTTACTCTTATTTTGAAATAAACTGCATTGTGCACATTAGGTGAGATCCCACCAAGTGCCCTCTCTCTTCCCACCAATGACCTTCCCCCCCTTCCCCTTGCTAGATTATATTTGTGTTTGTCATTCGTATGAGTGTTTATACATTGGTTTCATAATAGTATTGAATACATTGGATACTTTTTTCATACTTTACTAAGAAGAATGTGTTCCAATTCCATGCAGGTAAACACAAAAGATATAAAGTCTCCATCATTTTATGGCTACATAGTATTTCATGGTATACATATACCACAATTTGCTAATCCATTCATGGGTTGATGGTCATTTGGGTTGCTTCTATGACTTGGCAATTATGAATTGAGCTGCAATAAACATTATAGTGCAAATGTCTTTTGGTTAGATGATTTTTGTTCTTCTGGGTAGATACCTAGTAATGGGATTGTGGGATCAAATGGTCAACTTTTACTTCTTTGCACTTCATTCCATAAAGGCTGTATTAGTTTGCAGTCCCACCAGCAGTGTAGAAGTGTTCCATTTTCTTCATATCCAGGCCAGCATTTGCATTTTTAGGACTTTGTGATGTGAGCTAATCTTACTGGAGTTAGGTGATATCTCAAACTGGTTTTGATTTGCATTCTCTAATGATTAAAGATGAGCATTTTTCCAACTTTTTTTTTTTAAGAGTCTCACTTCGTTGCCCTTGGTAGAGTGCTGTGGCATCAGAGCTCACAGGAACCTCCAGTTCTTGGGTTTAGGACATTCTCTTGTCTCAGCCTCCCGAGTAGCTGGGACTATAGGTGCCTACCACAATGCCCGGCTATTTTGTTGTGGTTGTTGCAGTTTAGCCGGGGTCAGGTTCAAACTCGCCACCCTCAGTATATGGCGCCAGCGCCCTACTCACGAGCCACAGGAACCTCCCTCCAACATATTTTTTAAGTGCTGTGATTGGCCCATGTTATGAGAGGAGATGGTAATAAGGCAACTATATCTCACATCTGATCAAAACATCCATCCACGCACACTCAAACAGGTCATCACTATCATCACCTATTTATTATCATCTCTGGTATAGGAGAGGGAAACTTGTCTTGAAGCCACATTTACATAAAAACTGCCATGATTTTGCTTAAATTACAGAGATATTTTTTCACATAATCTAGAGAGGATGGTGTTGATGTTGAAGGGAGTTTAATATTCACACCACTACCTTTAGGGATTGGAATATTATCCTGCAATGAGAAGCAATGGATTCAGTTTCCATACATGAATGAAATTGATCACAAAAACACAGTGTCTAATGGACAAATAACCAAGTGAGACACACAACACAGTATCTTTTACGAAAGTAAAAAAAGTCTATATAAAAGCAGCAATGAAATACCACTTGGCTTAACTCCCCAAAACAACAAAAACTGATAATATCAACTGCTGTCAGACTCAAGAGCAATGGGAATTCTCATTCTGCTGGTGGGAATTCCTAATGATATAGCTGCTTTGGAAGACAGATTGGAAGTCTCTTTTAATTGACAAATAAAAACTGTATATATTCATTTTTCACACATATATACACTGTATAATGACTAAATCAAGCTAGTTAACATATCAGTTATCTCACATGCTTATTTTTTGTGAGAACATGTAAAATCTCCCTTAGCAATTTAAGTATACATTATTATTAACTATAAATAGCATGTTGTAGAATGGATCTCCTAGACCTTTCCTCCTAGCTGAAATTTTATATCCTTTGACCAGCATCTCCCAATCCTTTCTCCACCTCCCAGACCACCAAGCTACTCTTTAGTATGAGCTTGACGCTTATAAGTTTCCACGTTTAAGTGAAACCACGTGGTATTTGTCTTTCTGTGCCGGGCTTATTTCACTTAGCCTAGTGTCCTCCAGGTTCATCCATGACACATTTCCTTCTTTTGTAAGGCTAAATGGCATTTCATCATGAATATTCACCATGTTTTCTGGTGTCCATGATGGACAATGAGGTTGGCTCAAAGTCTTGGCTATTGTAAACAGTGCTGCAATGAACATGGGAGTGCGAATATCTCTTTGACGTACTAATTTTATTTTCTTTGGACCCAAAGTGAGATTGATAAATTATACAGCAGTTTTATTCTGAAGTTTTTGAAGAGACTTCATATTGTCTTCCATAATGGTTATAGTAACTTACATTCCCGCCAACAGTGTACAAGCGTTTCCTTTTCTCCACATCTTCACCAACACTTGTTAATGCTTCCCTTTTTGGTAACAGCCCTCCTAACACATGTGAGGGGGTAGCTCGCTGTAGTTTTAATTCACATTTCTGATTCTCAGTGATGCATACTATTCCATATAGAAATATTGATAGGTATGTATATGCATATTTGCACAGGTTAGTATACACAAATATTATTCCTCATTCTTTCAGCTGAGGAAGCACAGAAGCAATGACACCCATACAGCAGTGAGCACATCTAGTGCCCAGATCTTGACTTCTAATATTATTCCTCATGCAAAGGAACCAGAAATCCTTGAAGAGGGTGATTCAAGGACTGGAGTGTGAAATATAAGATAAGCTATGCTTAGATACTCAGATAAGTGATGCTATCCCATAGGAACAGGAAAGAATCTAGACTGAAACTCTACCAGCTTCTCTGCTTTCATTAATATGGTCTATGGTATTTGATCATGGTAGGTCAAGATTACCTTTCTTGGGGATGATTTAGGGAGCTACATGCTCATGCTTTGAGAATCAGGAGGTGAGAGTAACAATTCTGGTTCTGTCACTATCTTTGTGACCTAGAGACATTCACCTCCCTTCCCTGTGCATCAGTTTCCCCATCTCCTAAATGCCATCCTCATTGATCTATAAGATGCCTCATGAAGAGGCTATCTCAATGAAAGCCATTTCTGTGTTTCCATGAATGCTTGTTTGTGGATGAAAGACCATGCCTTTTGTTGGGCTTTGACTCACATATTGTGGAGTTTATGGAGCTATTTTTCCTTTTAAATATATGCTTTTATCCAAACCATCAGAAACCCAAACACAATGCAGAACTTATTGAAGGTAATGCATAGTTTCAAGGGTCCCTTCCCATTCTCACTATCCATTCCATTTCTTATGGGAATATGACTTTTTCCTAGAAGACCCTCAATGTCACTGAATACACAATTATAGGTAAAAGTGTCTTTAAAAATTAAATAAAAGACTTTAGGTGAGTATGAAGATACGAACTAGAAGAGGAACAAAGTTCATAAGACAAGCACTTTTTAAAAGAGTTTTTAAAATGGATATTCCATCCATTTAATATGAATATTCACTCTGCTTAATTCCAGGAATTTCTATCAAGCATCCACCATAAGCCAGACCCTATCCTCGGTCTTGGAGATACCAGGAGAATAATTAAAGGCTTAAAGCAAAGGACTTACAAGATCAGATTTACATTTTATAAGATTTACCGTGGGAAGTGAATTCAAGTGAAGAAAGAGAGAAGGCAGGGAGACCGGGGGAAAACTTAGAAGTTTTATTGAAGAAAAAGCTCAGGCAAAATAGTAATATTACAGTGGCCTTAATCAGGGTGGTACTGATGGAAGTGAAAGGAAATGGACAGTCTGGGGAGTTTCTCAAGAGGAAGAAAAATCCAAACTTGGTCATTGGTTAAAAGAGACATGCACAATGGGTTTACATTTGTGTGTGTGTGACTGCATCGTGATCTATAGGGTGCGGGGGGATGTACTGGAATGTGAACTATGAGATGCCTCATACAAGCAAGTTATTCCTAGAACCTGCTGAGGCTCAGGATTTTTCCATGAACCCTTTTCATAAATGTGTACAGGAGAAAAAAAACAAGAGGCCAGACAAGAAGATGCATGTCTGAGGTGAGAGGAAAAACATGTTCTGTCCTAATAGAGGTGTTGTGGAGGGAGAAAAAAGGAGGAACTGTTCTGGAGCAATCTGCCCGAAGGTAAGGACTGATTTGTGAGGCTGCCAGCATCTGCAGCAAGATGCTAATGGGGTTATCAGCTGTCACTGGAGCAGAGGCAGGCAACATGCTGGCAGCCAAAAAGCCCCAACACAGCCAAAGTGTGTGTGTGTATGTGTGTATCCCAGAAGAAACACCAGGCTTACTGGCTACAGATATCCCCAGAGAACAAATGATCTTGGCAAGGCAATCTCTGAATACTGGTTACACAAGACAGACACCTGTAAGGGAGGTCTGGCACTTCTCAATGGAGACTATTTGCATAGAGCCATTTTATTCTTTCATCTGTGGCAGAAAGAGATCCCTTTTATCCCAAGGAGAAGCTCCCTCCACAGGTGAGATGACCTCACTTCAACCAGAGACACACAGTCACACATAGTCGAGCCCAGAGGTCTTCTCTACCTTGAAGGCCTGTCCAGCTTCATTTCTCCTTCCTTGACCATCCACTTGCCAATTCATATTTACACATCAGAACCTGCATTTAAGTACATTCCTCTTGAGTGAATTATCCCCATAAATGGTGCTTCTAGAATATGCTCTTCAAATGTGCCCAGAACCAGATACCAAATGGCGGAGACCCAAAAGGATCTCTCAAGAGACACTTTGGCATTTTGCCCCATTTGATACCATTGTAAAGGGGTCCATGAATCAACTTGATGTTCTGATAGCCTGGAAAATAATTCAATTTCTTCTAGAGTTCTTGGTACCAAAGATAAAAAGAGCATGAATTTTGCTATTAGGTTAACTTGGGCTGAGCCCTTGCTGTGCTACTGACCATGAACCTGTGAGTTAATATTTCTTTCTCAGTTTCCTCATCTGTAACCATCAGAATAATAACCCTGAGAAGGCACCATTACTATAATTCCCCTTTACAGATGAGGAAAGCTGAGACACAGTGAGTTAGGTGGTTGTTTCTACATGAAGCAACTGGTGAATAGCTCAGCTGAAAGTTGAACTCATGTAATCAGGGCCTTTTCTGTTCATAACTACTAAGCTACATTGCTGACCATATTTACATACAATTTCTTCTCAAATCTTCAAAAAAGACTCTGCTAAAGGAAGCCTGGACAAGTTACTTAACTCCCTAAGCCCCAGTCGCCTCAAGACAAAATAGGGCTTTGATATTGCAAACCTCATAAGAATGTTATGAGGAATTATTAAGAAATGCAGGTCATAGGATTAGCAGTGCGGTTGTAGTTGTGGGCATTGTAATGGAGCCTGTAGTCATTGCAGTGGTAGGTGATAACACTGATCATGTAGCACTAACACCCAGGATACTCATAATAATTTGTTTTACCATCGATCCACGAATGGATCAACAAACTGTGGTATATGTACACCATGGAATACTACGCAGCCATTAAGAAGGATGGAGACTTTACGTCCTTCATGTTCACATGGATGGAGCTGGAGAATGTTCTTCTGAGCAAAGTAT
>CAUYQV010023919.1:0-18765 GCA_963574575.1 Galagoides demidoff | reverse complement strand
ATAGCCAGGCGTTGTGGTGGGCGCCTGTGGTCCCAGCTACTAGGGAGGCTGAGGCAGGAGACTCGCTTGAGCCCAGGAGTTGGAGGTTGCTGTGAGCTGTGATGCCATAGCACTCTACCCAGGGGGACAGCTTGAGGCTCTGTCTCAAAAAAAAAAAAAATAGAAAATGATGAGTATTCATATCATTTCCAGTTTGTTGTTATCATGAACAATAACCATAACCTTATCTGTTGGCACTTTCGTTTGTGAAGAGTGATCTCTAAGAAAAAGGCATTGCTAACACAAAGGAGATACTCTTGCATTACTTCCTGTAACTGCTTTAACAATCACATTCCCACAAGCAATGCCTGGAAAGCCTTTTTTCTCAAACTCTCACAAGCCCTCACTCATGCAGGTATTTCTTCCAAGGTCTACTCTGTCAGACTCAATTAAACTGTTTCTTTTAACGTACATTAAATTTTCATATATATTTGGACCTATTTCTGATCTACTAATCTGTTTCCTCCCCAGTCTCCTCTGTCTGATTACAGTAGTTTGATGTTAAGTTTTACCATTGAGAAACCTACCCAACATCGTATTTCTTTTCTAAGTTTTCTTGGCAATTCCTGCATATTTTTTTTTTAGGAAATTTTAAATAATTTCTGCCTAATTCACATACATTTTATTGGAATGATACTTGGAATTGTATCCCATCTGTTAAATAAATATATAAAATGTATTAATGTTTTGGGTATATTAAATGCATAATCTATCTGAACAGATAGGAAATTTAGTTATATATAATATATATAGGTCAACTATTCACATGAAGATTTAAATATTCTTCTCCGGAAACATGGTATATCTCTCCATTTATTCAAGAATTGATTTATAGCCTACAAAAAGACTTATACCTTTCTTGGAGTATGTTTTGACACTTCTCTGTACAATTTACTTTTTTTAGAGATTTTAGGTTTGGGGAGATGTTTTAATCTCATTCCCAGGAGGAAACTCGTTGCTACTAAAAAAAGAGAAGATGTTGTTGATTTTTATATGTTGATTTTGTTTCTAGCTACCTCTTTAAATAGTCTATTATTTATTTTAGCAGAAGGCGTTAGGTTTTTTTTTTTTAATCTGCAAAGTAAGAGATTAAATTTTCTGTGATTTCTGATGATTGTTTCACCAGGTTCCATAAGGACAGAGATTTTTGTTTGGTTTTTCAATATTATATCCCAAGCTTGGCCCATAGTAAACTCTCAGTAAGGATCTGACATACTCAATAAGGGTTAGTCATGAGGAGGGAGGGGAAGGACTCCATAATTGTTGCCAGATATGACACTCTCTGCTGAGTTTTAACAAGTTGTCTTAGTCGTATACAGACAAGTTATCTTCGAGCCATCTTTGGGGTGGGACCTGAGACATCTAACCTGGATTAAAATGCCTCATGACCTCTGGCTCTAGCATTGGGGATTTGTTCCTCTGACAGACAGGTTTCTGCCACCAGATTCCCAGGCCTGTGTCTCTTCTACACTGAGGATAGATGGACAAGAAGCTGGTGGCTGCTGAGTCCCTGCTCCGTGCCCAGCACTGTGCTTCTGAACTGCTTCTTCAAGTCTCCCAAAACCCTGTGAGGGACATGTTACTGTGGTTCTTGAGTCTGTCTTACTTTGGCCCCTGGGAACACTTCTGTTGGAATTATCTGTCCCTAATAGATAATGCTCACTTCACTGGGAGGCATGTCACAAAAAGTAAAGCTCACACCAAAATGGCTCCCACAGATCTACTCTCAAAGTGGCCCTCTACCTTATTCTCTTGATTTGCTTTGGAGGGATGATCTCATTATTTTAAAAAGAAAATAAATCATTTTTCAGATGACAAAAGTCTCTCCTCTTGAACAGTCAGAAAACCCTCGTCTCTGAAAGCATTTGCACAAGTAGCCTTTGAAAACTGTGTGAGCATTCATTTCTGTATGTGTCTATACACACACAGTGGAGCATTGTCCAGCCTTTAAAAAGAATGAAATTCTGAAACAGGCTACAACATGGCCGAAGCTAGAGGATGTTACACTCAGTGAAACAAGCCAGTCCGAAAAGGACAAATGTCGTGTGACTATGATTCCACTCCCAGGAGGTCACGAGAGTGTGAAATTCACAGAAACAGAAAGTAGACTGGGGGGTGACTGGGGCTGATGGGAAGTTAGTGTTTAATAAGGACAGAGTTTCAGGCTCTGGAGGTAAATGATGATGCAACAATGTGGGCGTCCTTAAGGCCCCTGAATTGCCTACTCAGAAATGATTAAAATGGGCCACATGCAGTGGCTCACACCTGTGCTCCTAGCCTTGAGCTCAGGAGACCAGCCTGAGCAAGAGCCAGACCCCGTCTCTACTAAAAAGAGAAAGATTAGCTGGGCATTGTGCCGAACACCTGTTGTCCCAGCTACCTGGGAGGCTGAGGCAAGAGGATCACTTGAACTTAAGAGTCTGAGGTTGCTGTGACTGTGGCTGATGCCACAGCATACTAGCCCAAGTGACAGAGTTAAAATAGTTAAATAGCAAAGTTAAAATAGTAAATTTTAGTTTTATATCTGTTTTACCACAAGAGAAAAGGTTCTGTAAATTGTTTGGAGCAGTGACATAGGCCCTGCTTCTCCCCGTGCTGCCTACAGGCCAGTAAGAGTCAGACAGACAGGGTTCAAGGCCTAGCTCTGTGGGTTCCCAGCTGTGAGACCCTAGGACAGCCACCTCACCCGAAGCCTTGGAGTGGTTGTGTAGAATTTAGAAGTCAGCTTTCTCTCCAGGGCTCAGTGCAGAGCCTGCCACACAGTGGCAGGTAGTGAACAGCTGCTGCTGCCACCATGTGTGCCTTCAAACACACACACATGAACCACTGGATCTAAAATCCTTGAGAATTCTTGCCACTTAATTCTCTAGATAAGAGAAACTCATTCATTTCATTGTTCTATACCTTATTTTCAGTCGCCAAAACTATGTTGGGTATTTCATAACCTGCTACAAGGTACAGTAACCCAGAGAGCCTAAAGAGAGATATGTAGATTAATGGAATAGAATCAAGAGTCCAGAAACGAGCCCTTACGTTAATGGGCAATTGGTTTTAACAAGGGCATCAAGACAATTCAATAGGGGAAAGAACAGTCTTCTCAAGTGGAGCTGGGACAGCTGGATAACCACATGCAGAAAACGAACTTGAACCTTTTACTTCATACCACTTACGAAGATGAATTCAAAATGGATTATGGACACAAATGTAAGAGCTAAAACTATAAAATTCTTTTAAGAAAATACAGGAGTAAATCTTAGGTTAGGCAATGGTTTCTTAGATATGATACTGAAAGCCCAAGCAGCAAAAGAAAAAAATGATAAATTGGACTTCATCCAAGTAAAAACTTTTCAGCTCAAACACTATCACCAAGGAAGTGAGAAGAGAACCACAGAGTGGGACATGTCGTGTGTCTGAGATACGCATATGACTGGCATGTAGGATATATAAGAAACTCCTGCAACTCAACATTAAAAATACCCACTAAAAAGGCCAGGTGCTCTGGTTCACGCTTGTGAACTAGAGGCTGAGGTGGGTGGATTGCCTGAGCCCAGGAGTTTGAGACCAGCCTGAGCAAGAGCAAGGCCCCAACTCTGCTAAAATTAAAAAAAAAAAAATAGCCAAGCATTTTGATGGATGTCTATAGTCCCAGCTACTCGGGAGGCTGAGACAAAAGGATCACTTGAGCCCAAGAGTTTAAGGTTGCTGTGAGCTATGACATCATGGCACTCTACCCAGGATGACAGTGAGACTCTGTCTCAAAAAAATTAAAAATATCAAAACCAATACAATTTAAAAAGGAGCCAAGGATGTGAGTAGACGTTTCTCCAAAGAAGACTGATAAACAGTCAGTAAGAGCAGGAAGAGATCCTCAGCATTGTTAGTCATTAGGGAAATGCAAATAAAAAAAAAAACAATGAAATGCCACTTCACACCCACTAGCACGACGGTAATCAAAATAACAAGTGCTGGCAAGGATATGGAGACGCTGGAATCCTCACATATTGCTCGGAGGAATGTACAACAATGCCGCTACATTGGAAAATGATTTGGCCATTGTTAAATGTAGAGCTGGTACGTGACACAGGAATTTCACTCCTAGATAGGTACTCAAGAGAAGCGAAAACACATGTCCACACAAAAGCTGGTAAACAAATGTCCATGGCAACACTGTTCTTAATAGCCAAAATCCAAATCTCCATCAACAGATAGATAAATAAAACGTGATATATCCTTTCAATGGGGAATTACTCGGTGATAAAAAGAATTGTAATGATGCGTGCTAAATGTGAACGGGCCTGGAGAAGAAATGCTGTGGAAAGGAGCCAAACCCAGAAGGGCAGAGGCTACAGTTTGCGTGATTTGTTTCTATGAACTGTCCAGAGCAGACAAACCTATAGAGCCCGAGACTACAGAGCAGTTGCATGGGGCTTGGGTGGGAGGATGGAAAATGCAAGTAGAAAGGATACGGGGCTGTTCTCCAAGGGATGGAAATGTAGGATTAGATTGGGGTGATGGTCGCACACTTGCAAATCTGCTAAAGAACAGGTACTTGTACACTTGAAACAAATCGGTATGTTAGATCCGTATCTCGGTAACGTTGCTTCAAATGGTAGAACAAATAATAAAAGAAAACAAATAGAATGGAACTCGGGGGTACAAACTCTTCTAAATGTTTTACATGATCTCTGTGCTTTGTGGAATACCCTGGGCAGCGTCTCCCTCTCCCTGCCCCTTCTCTGCCTGCACAGAGGCTCTCAGGCACCTCGGGGTGGTTGGGTCTTCTTGTCCCTCTGCCACTCTTGGCTCTTGACTCTCTGAGAGGTTTTCTTTCTTTTTTTTTTTGTCATCATTATCACTTTCCCTCAGCATATCCAACAACAGAACGTGGACTTTTGTGACACTGGTTTAGTGGCTCAAAAGGCCTTTTTGGAGTCTGACTCACTTTCAGATAAATGAGTTTTTTTCCTCAGTCGATTCTGGGTGAGTGAATCACTACATGTTTGCTTCAACAGTACTGGTTAATGGTCACGTCGTAGACACGGAAGTTGTAAAATTGCTTTTGAGTTTCTATTTACGCAGCTGCTCAGCGTGCCACTTTTAGACCCTGTGACAATTTTCCATCTGGACCTCAGCTAATGGTCAGAGGGTCCCAGTTCTTCGTTTCAAGGCGTAGTGTTATTTTTTTCCATATATTTACATATTTTTTATCTTAAAAATATCAAGCACTAGAAAAACCACCTGGGAGAAGGAAGAAAACATCAGTGTGTTGTGATTATTTTTATTTCTAGAATTTTCTAGATTTTTAAGTTTTTAATGAATGCTGATTTACTACGGGGGTACATACATTTTGGTTACAAGGGACACTTTTGTACCACTTGAGTCAAAGCTACAAGGGAGCCCATCACCCAGATAGTGTGCATTATACCTGTTAGGGGTGATTTTACTCATCCTGTCCCCTCAACAGTGATTATTTATATCAAAAAAAGTTATCAAAGCGTGCTATAGTCATGGCTCCCAGGCTCTGCTTTAACTTCTCTTTCTGTAGTGTGTAAACATAGAGAGTTTGCTTTGTATCACTCCTCTGCGATTTTCAGATCTTTATCAACGCCACCCTATTAGGGAGTTTAAAGGAATGAGTATGACCATATAGATCATGGGACAAGTTCCTCAGCAATGTAGCACAGGGGATAGAAGAACCAGCCAGCATTCCATGGAGCAGCCACCATGCAATCCTTCTCACATCCGCTCCCTCGCAGACAGAAGAACACACACAGAAGTAGGCACAGACCAACAGTTCCAAGATGGGGATTAGACAGGCACACACTGGCGTGTGAAAGGCAAAAGAGAAAATAGTCGCAAGGAACTTCTCGAACAATTCAATGCCCCGTCAAGGTAACATACTAAGCTTCTGAGCAGAAGTGCACCAGAGCTGTCTTAAGAGGTACTGAGAAAATGCTCTCAGGCAGGAGATGGGCTCTGAGCCCAGCCTGTGAACACGGTTTCTGTTATCACACTGGCCAGGTGGTGATCTGCCGGCTCCATCCTTCTGTGCTATCTTCTGTGCAAACTACCTTCCCTGGACACCCCATCAGCTGGCTTCTTAAGGACCCACCGGTGGGAGATTATCAGGAGAAAGGAAAAGAAAAGCCTCTTTTGTTTTTCTCCTGATGAAAACTTTGAAATAGTTTTATTTTTCTTCTGCTGAAATTCTTTGAAATAAATCTTTTAAATATATAGCTCACGTGATTAGGAGGACGAGCAAGTCTGAAATCTGTAGGTCAGATGAGGGGAGGAAAAGCCTTGTTCTCTACCCTCGTTCGGCCCATTGCCAGGAGCCTGTGAATTAAACTGGCAAAGGAGAAAAGACATTCACATTTTATTGTGAATGTTATACACATGGGAAGGCTCCCCAGAAAAGAAGTGAAACCCCATGTTTCTCTTCCTTTTAAGCAAAGGATGATAAATTGGTCAGTGACCAGACAAAAGAAAAGGCGAGGTCATGCGGAGAGAAGCACAGTGGGAAACTAAGGGTACAGGAGGGTGTTTAGAGATTGGGTGACCAGATTTTAACATTTGTAAAGCAGGACAACATGGCGGGGGGTTGGGGGCAGGGGATGGGGCAGGGCAGGGCCTGACAACAATGCAAACTTTGATAAGCAGTTCTTGATAATCACTTCTCAACAATTATTGGTTATTATTACAGTTTAACATTATAAAATTAACAAAAATAATATAAAACTCATATTCTGGCGAAATAGCCACCTGGCAGCCGAAAACCATATATTCCCTTCCTGTTCTCCCGCCTTTTCGTGCATTCTTTCCAAAAATCGGGACTTTTTTAAAAGGCCACGGGACATGGGACAAATTGTTCAAAAGCAGGACGTCTGGTCACCCTATTTAGAAAGGCTGTTTCTGCAGACTTATCTCAGTGCCATCCTCATCCCTGCTGATGTGGCTTGTTCTCTTTCTGGTAGGGTACTGAATACAGGAGGTGGGGTATGACACTTTGGCAGGGAGATTTGTGCTGTGCTTTTAGTCAGAAAGCAATGGGATGGAGAGCCCTGCCTCTGCCCTGCTTTGTCTCACTCTCATTCAGACCAAAATAAGCCTTACGCCAAAATGTCAAATTTGGGGATGGCATTTTCTGAGCTCATTCACAAGCCAGAGGGTGGATACTCAGGCAGGAAGTTGATACTCAGGTAGTCCTGAGACAGAATTTCTCCTTCTTCAGAAAACTTGAGAGTTTTTGCTTATAAGGCCATTCAACAGATTGGATGAAAAAGGGCGGCACCTGTGGCTCAAAGGAGTAGTGCGCCAGCCCCATATGCCAGAGGTGGGGGTTCAAACCCAGCCCTGGCCAAAAACTGTAAAAAAAAAAACACCAATTTATGTTTGGGTGGCGCCTGTGGTTCAGTGAGTAGGGTGCCGGCCCCATGTACTGAGGGTGGCGGGTTCAAACCCGGCCCTGGCTAAACTACAACAAAAAAATAGCTGGGGGTATGTGGTGGGCACCTGTAGTCCCAGCTACTCAGGAGGCTGAGGCAAGAGGATCTCCTAAGCCCAAGAGCTGGAGGTTGCTGTGAGCTGTGACACCACAACATTCTGCCAAGGACAACAGAGTGAGACTCTATCTCTAAAGAAAAAAAAAAAAAAAGAAAACAGATTGGATAAGACCCACTTTATATATTATTGCAGACAATCCTCTTTACTTAAAAATCAACTGATTATCAATGTTACCCACATCTCCAAAGTACCTAGAATACTGTCTGATTAAATGACTGGGTGCTAGGTCCTAGCCAAGTTAACCCAGAAAACTAACCATCACTCCTTCCAAACCATTTCTCCTCCTTCCTTCCTGAAACTCTCAGCTCCTCTGAAGTCCCCACCACCCTACTGTGAACCTCCTTTTTTCTCTTCTCATCAGGAGTAAGCTCCTGGCTCCTCACTGTGCTCTCTATCCTACCCCTATTGTGATCCTCAGGTGGGACAAAATGGTACCAGTCCAGAACCCCAGACATGGACATCCAGCCCACAGTTTCCTGTTCCGTGGTGAAACCAGAGCCAGCCCTGCATTCTCCCTTTAGGTTACAGTTGGGGGCTCTCAGATGTCTCTCCATGCACACGTGTGTGCCAAGCCTCAGATGGTTACCTGAGACCTACTAGAGCAGGCACCCTCAAACCACAGCCCGCGGGCCACATACGGCCCACCTAGGACATTTATCCAGCCTGCCGGGTGTTTTTGCCGCCACTGCCTGTCCTGCTTAGCAGCAGACTCGTCCCAGGGCCCGCAGTCCAACTCTCCAATGGTCTAAGGGACAGTGAACTGGCTCCCTGTTTAAAAAGTTTGAGGACCCCTGTACTAGAGTTTCCAACTCACTTATCCCCACAGATGTCACCATTCACACTTGAGAAGAAAGGATTCTGAACAAAAGCAACAGTAAACACGATCCCAAATACAGGACTTCATTCTTGAACCACATAAACCCTGAGCTCCTGGGATACGCCTGAGCTTACGCTATTATGCAAGGGTATCCGAGCAAAATAATTGTCTTTGGAGAACTGAGTTGGTGAACTTGCCTCAGGAATGAGGCTCACCAGTTACGTCTGAACTCCAAATCCATCACAGGGTGACGGCTTCTGGCAAAGGAATTCAGAGTTAATCTGGGACCTTTCAGGCATTTGGAGAGCTGAACACAAGCAGTAAGACATTTTTCCATTTTATAGGAGCCAAAATATCCAGCATTACTACGCACAGCTATATGCCTGTGTCCCTACCCTAACATATGTACATGTGTATACACATGCATCCACCCTCCGCCCAGCCCTCTGGCATACCAAGTAAGCTTCACAGTGGCACCAAGGCTTGAAGCAGTCTTCACCCTCAGTCTCAGAATTATTAGAGGGATCCCAGAGTCCAGAGGAAGACCAGGCCCTAAATAACTTCCAGAGCATGTCAGTGGCTCAACTGTCCCAACTCCAGAAGCTTTGGTGGCAGCTGATGTCACAGCCTTCCCAGCTTTTCAGAACATCCAGAAATGCCGGGTATTGAGTACCATGTAGACCACAGGGAAGTGTACAAGGCCAACCCACATGTGCACTGACGCCTACTATAGGCCAAGCATGTACTAGGCACTGGGGGCATAATATCTGCCTCCCAACAGGGTCTGTCCTGCTCAAAGAAATGCCTAACATGTTCCCGTAAGCAAATACTTCCCAGTAAATATGACCAGCCCCTCACCCAGTCCTGGGTGAATGCGGAGGGGCCTTCCAAGTGGACAGAACAGTGCAAGCAAAGTCTGGGGACAAAAGAGAGCCCAACCAGCCTGCAGCCAAGGCAGGTGCCTACGGTGGGAAGGTGAGGCTGGCCAGCAGGGCCTGCTGGCTGAGCTGTCTGGACTTACCCTGGGGCCGTTGAAGGTTTTCAGTTCTAAGAGTGGCAGGCTTAGTTCTGCATTTTATGTTTCCCTGCACATTTTATTATTATAAGATTTCAAATACACAGAAATGTTGGAAAAATACCCGAAGACACTCCAATATAGCTTCAGCAACTGTTTATATTACACTACGTTTGTTTTTGCAAGCGTTCTTATTTGTTTACTGAATAACAAACAAGTAAATAGCAGACAGCGTGGCAGTTTTAGTCCAGAACACACAAAAAGCACAGAGGAAGAATAAAACATGCCATACTCACGCGGCCTTGCAGCAGCCAAGGACACTGACAGGGTGTCCCCTCCAGCATTCCCACACTGTCAAGAGGACGAGGCTGGAGGCAAGAGGGCAGGGTGGGGCGGGGGCTGGCACCGGCACCTGAGACAGGCTGGTGGTTGCAGCTGGGGTGGGGCTGGTGGGGAGGTGTGGATGGGGAGAGGGGATATGGCAATGACGGACTGCGGCGAGTGGCTGGGGGTGGTGGGTTCATGGAGATGGAGGAGCCCAGATTTGGATGTGGGAAGCTCCACGGCTGGTGGACCCCACGGAGCTGGAGCGCAGGAGGGGAAGCAGGATGACTGGAAGCAGGTTGGGCACGTGGGGCCCGCGGTGGAGTGGCAGGGACCACGGAGGAAGGAGGGCCTGGGCCCAGGAAGATGGGGGCTGGCCACCTGGGTCACCAGGATCACAGGGCGGAGCTAGGAGCCCTGGGAACTGGCATTTCAGGGGGAGAGAAAAATCCAAACTTGACTTTGGGAACTAGGAAGAGAAAAGCCAAGAGAGAAAGATGTCAGAAAAAGTGAAAGAAAACAGCATCGCACGTTAACGTGAAGTTTAACAGATACGTGTCCTTTTGAAAATATGTTCTGATATGGTATAGTAGGTGCAGTGATGGAGAAAGGAGAAAAGTTTTAAAGCAAAAAAATCCCCAAAAACCTCACGCTCTGTTTTATTAAAATGAATTCTATTTCTCTTTGTTTTTTTTAAACTCCCCTGCAGCAGACCACCCTTCCACATATGCAAGCAGTGTCGGGGTGAGGCCTGCGGCACACCGACCCTCACCACCCGCAGGTGCTCTGTCCTCGCCAGGCTAATCAAGTTCCCACCCAAATGTGCGTCCAAGCTGTCCCTGTCCCCAAATGTGGGGATACCTCGTGTTGTTCCTCCTGTTGGGACATTTAGGTTGTTCTCCTGCACATATGACAGTGTCCCTGGAGTGTCCCTGAGCTCCTCATCTGGAGGGCACTTTGCTGCCATTCCATCATATGTTCCCCCATTCAGCCCCCACCAGCCCTCCCTGAAATCCGTCCTAACTCCAAGTCCCAGGGCAGGTTCTCTTCTGTCCCCAAGAGTTCCCACTCCCTCCCACCCCCCAGGAGCCCCCACCAGAAGACCCAGGCACAAGATCAGAGAAGGGAGGGAGGACAGCTTGGCCAAACTTCATTACATGAAAACACGCCCCCCAAAGGGGGGCCCTTATTACACACACATAGCCACGGGGAGGGGAGGCTTGTCTGTCTGCTTCTTTGCATCTGCCTTGCTGGATTCTCTTTATTAAAAAACAAAAAACAGAAACAGAACAACCCTCACTGACCCTTTGAAAGATACACAGGAATGTTTCTGGGAAATTGAAGAGCAGCCTATAAACTAGGGTGCTGGCTTGGCCATGAGTGCCTCAGGCACACGTGCGTGCACACACGCACCTTACGTGGAAATGAGAGCCAGCAGTTTAGGAAGGTACTTCAGAAAGGCTCCTACCCTGAGCAGAATTGCTCACCAGGCAAGAGATGAATCATTAAGAATCAGAAACGGTCTCTCAGGATTTTCAGTTAGACTTTCTTACACCTTGTAAAGATAAATGTGATCTAGCAAGTTTACATGTGAATGTATTCATGTTTCTTCTAGGATACATTTCAGTAAAATAGCAAATATTCGCCCTCCCTCCCTCCCTCCTTCCTTTCCTTACTTCCTTTCTTTCCTTCCTTTCTTCCTTCTTGGGCTCATTCATGAAGAAGGAATCCAACTAGAAGGAACTAGGGAGGGCTTCCTGGAGGAGGGAGCATTTAGGTTGGGATATGAAGAATCACCTTCAAATGGAATAAGCACTTCAGGCTTTGAGGAAACCTTTCAGTTAGGAAGGTTCAGGGCTTTCTTGGGAATTACACAGTAGGGTCTTGGGGGCATACGGGCAGTGAGAGGAGCAGTCAGAAACACGATCCATAAGTTACAGAGAGGGTCAAGTCTGTGGCTGGCATTAAGGTGGGAGGGCCTCCCCAGGGTCCTCCCTAGCAGGGGCCCTGCCTGTGACTGGAGCTTCTTAAGGACACCGATTTATCAGTGGGTAGCTTAGGGCACCTGGATAATAGAGAATGGAACCAGAAAACACAGTAAACAGGGTCATCTGACTCCAGCAAAATGTTATGTCATGTAGCATTTCTATTTTCTGTATCCAGAAACAAAAATATTGGATGAGGGGAAGCAGATGGAGGAGGCAAGAGTTCCTACCACTAAATCCTTGCTCCAGGGTCCTGTTGTTAGCCTTCATGAGAAGTTCTTAGCAGAAAATAACGAAGCCCTGTTATTTTTATTCTAGTAGCTCATAGTAAGTTAAATACACCTCAGGCCTATACAATATTCATTTCAAATGGTAAATTCTGTTCCTTAGTTAAACATGAGGATTGATCACACTAATATTTCCTTAAAGTCAAACACTAAAGTGTGACCTTACATCTCCACTCCGTTGGAGAGCACATCGCCAAAGATGGTCTCAAGAACCCTAAATCTGGCTAGGCGTCCATGCTTAGTGGTTAGGGTGTTGGCTACATGCTCCAGGGCTGGTGGGTTCAAACCTGGCGGGGGCCTGCTAAAGAAAGGAAAACAATAGCTGCTTCAGGGCTGTTGTGGCAGATGTCTGTAGTCTCAGCTACTGGGAAGCTGAGGCAGGAGAATCACTTGAGCCCAAGAGTTTGAGGTTGCTGTGAGCTATGATGCCATTATACTCTACCCAGGGTGACAAAGTGAGATTCTGTCTCAATTAAAAAAAAAAAAAACCCTAAATCTTTGCAACTGTTTTTCTGCAGTAACCCTCAGAGGGTGTCAGAGAATGCCAACCCAAAATATGCCACTTTGACATAAGGATTATTTTGAACTGAGGCCAACTGAGAACCAGTAAATGTAGGAAAATCTCTCTTTTCTCCCCCCTCTGACTAAAGATAGGGCACTAATTTCCCTTTATGAAGGGGTCCCATGAACCAGGAAGAGGAGATAAGACATATCCTTGGAGAGGGAATTGGTTTCAATCTTCATGAAAAAACCTCAGTAATTAACCCCTATCTTCCATTAGTTTCCCCAGATATTTGCCTTCCCATAATTCCTATAAGCCCAAACCCCTTCCCTTAGCCTTATCACTTCACAAATTTATCACTCTCTGTTAAAATGGTATATAAGCTCTCAGGCCTAACTCTTTCTTTGGGGGGTTACTTCCTCTTCTATGAGACCCCTGTGTACATATAAAAAATAAAATAGTAACATAAAATAAAATTTGTATACCTTTTCTCCTGTTAATCTGTCTTTTGGCAGTTTAAATTTGCAGGGTCACATACACTAACCCTAACATGGTAGAAGAAAGGCTTTCCCCCCGCCGCTCCCCAATATTGTGTCTGGGCTGAGCCTATGACCCACTTTAGCCTACAAGACATAGCAGGTAACTCTGTGCTCATTCTGGGCCTCTTAGCAGGGTGTTGGCAGTGTCAACTCTGGTGCTTTTGTGACCATGTAAGACACAGGTCAGCAAACTATGGCCTATGGGCCCTCTGGCTACCTTTGCATTACAATGGTAGAGGTACATGTGATGAAGACTGTATAGTTTGCAAAGGCTAAAATATTTGGCCCCTTACAGAAAAGTTAGCTGCCCTCTGATTCTAAAAGACCACCCACCTTCTAGAGAGACCATATGGAGTGGCCCTGAGGCCCCAAGGGGAAAGAGAGAGGCCCAGCTGTCCCATGTCCCTGGAGAAATCCAGGGAGACCAGCAGAAGAACCATCCTGCTAACCCCAGGAAACCCTAGGGACTGTGATAATAAAATGTTGGCTTTAAGCTGCTACATTTTGGAAGATTTATTACACAGCACCAGACAATCAGAACCTACTCCCTCCCCCAACAAAACCAATTATTGTATTATTTTCTCTCCCCCCTAAAACATCATTGAGCTACTACTATGAAGATAGAACAAAAAGACAGAGCATCATTGAAGGCCAGACGTGAAACCACAGTTGAATTCCTTCCCAAAGCAGTCTAATAGCACAACATAACTGGTTAGCAGAGTTTTTCTGAAGAAATACTATAACTCATCATGAAACCAGCTTTGAAACCACAAGACTTCTGTTTCCTTCACCTTGTACGTCACCCTACTCTCTGCAACAGTTTGACCACACTTTAGCTTGTGGGTTTTTGCCTCTTACATGAATCTTAATTAGGTACACAGAGTACCCAAATGGTCCCCTAAGGCAGGAACTTAGCACAGTCCACTTGTTATTCTTTCAGATGCAGTGTCTTCTTGCCATGAGTCTCTAGACCAGCGGTTCTCAACCTGTGGGTTGCAACCCCTTTGGGGGTCGAATGACCCTTCCACAGTGGTCGCCGAAGACCATCCTGCATATCAGATATTTACATTACAATTCATAACAGTGCAAAATTACAGTTATGAACTAGCAATGAAAATAATTTTATGTTTGGGGGTCACCATGACATGAGGAACTGTATTAAAGGGTTGCAGCATTAGGAAGGTTGAGAACCACTGCTCTAGACTATCTTTTTAAAGATATATGCCCGCCAATCAAAATCTCTCAATTTTTTAAGAGACTATGAATCCAGCTCATGATATTAATGGTGTTCTCATCAGAAATCAATCAGTTATATTAGTTTTTTAGAGAAAGTACAGAACAAGTTCTATTTGTTACATTTCCTCAACCACATCTTGAGAGAAGGCTTGATGGAATGCTCTCTTTCCTCTGGCAGTAGAAACTGCTAACTTGGAGAAGACTAATGGCAACAGTCTTGGTGAAGGTACAGGACTCTGCTGCAGAGGTCATGGTTGTTTGGGGTGGCAGGCAGAACAGCCCCAAAGATGCCTGAGCCCTGTGGCCTGGAACCTGTGAATATGTAACACTCAATGGCAGAAAGGACTTTGCACATGTAATAAGGTTATAGAGCTTAAAACAAGAAGGTTATCCTGGTCAGCCCAATATAATCACATAAACCTTTAAAAGCAGAGCATTTTCTTTCTTTTTTTTTTTTTTTGAGACGGAGCCTCAAGCTATCCCCCTGGGTAGAGTGCCATGGCATCACAGCTTATAGCAACCTTCAACTCCTGGGCTCAAGCGAGTCTTCTGCCTCCGCCTCCCAAGTAGCTGGGACCACAGGCGCCCGCCATAACCCCTGGCCATTTTTTTTTTTGGTTGCAGCCATCATTGTTGTTTGGCATGCCCGGGCTGGGGATTCGAACCCGCCACCTTAGGTGTATGTGGCTGGCACCTTAGCCGATTGAGCCATAGGCGCCGAGCCAAAAGCAGAGCATTTTCACTGGCTGAAGACAAGAAAAGATAGGACAGGATGATGTCTCAGTCTGTTTAAGGCTGATAAATAACAGAAGCCTGTTATTTCTCACAGTGCCAGAGGCTGAGAAGTCCAAGATTAAGGCACTGGCAAATTTGGTAGTAGCACCTTCCCACTGTGTCTTCACATGCCATTAAGGGCAAGACAGCTCTCTGGGCCTCCATTTACAAGGGCACTAATCCCATCACGAGAGCTCCACCTTCCTGACCTCATCACTGCCCAAAGGCCCCACCTCTTAATCCTATCACCTTGGTACTTAGGTTTCATCAAATGAGTTTGGGGGGTCACAAACATCTAGATCAGGCGTCCTCAAAGTACGGCCCACAGGCCACATGCAGCCTGCCTAGGACATTTATCCGGCTGCCGGGTGTTTTTGCCACCGTTGCCTGTCCTGCTTATCAGCAGACTCGTTCTAGGGCCCACAGTCTGGCCCTCCAGTGGTCTGAGGGACAGTGAACCGGCCCCCGGTTTAAAAAGTTTGAGGACCCCTGATCTAGATCATAGCACATGGCATCCAAGAACCCAGAAGCATGAGCCATTGTTGGTTTAGGATGCAGGGGAACATGGTGAGGGAGGAGCCATATAGGCTAACAGCCAGCAATGGGAGAGGGGCACCCTTGGTGAGTGACCCCATGACTCACATGATTATGGAGGTTGAGAAGTCCCAAGATCTGCTGTCTGCAAGCTGGAGACCCAGTTAAGCCGTGGTGTAATTCAGTCTGAAGCCAAAGACATAAGAACCTGGGGAGCTGACAATCCCAGCTGGAGGGTAGGAAAAGGTGGAATGAGATGTCCCAGTTCCAGGGCAGCAGGAAAAAGAGCAGTGAATTCCTCTTTGCCTTGCCTCCTGTTCTGTTTGATCCCTCAAGGGGATAGATGAGGTCCACTATGCTGGGGAGGGCACTGTTCTGCTCAGTCCTCTGACTCCTGGGAAGTGCCCTCACAGACACACCACAAATAGCGTTTAATCTGGTCACCTCATGGCCCGCTCAAACTGATACATAAAATTAACCACCGCACATGTGAGATCACTCTGGATGGTGAGTCTTCTCTCCCCTAACCTGCGCACACTAAGAGCCCCCTGAGGAGCTCCAATTCCCTATCTTACACCTACACACATTTTCTTGCTGCCCTACCCAGGTGCTGCTGAGCTCTGGGCCATCTGTGTGTTATTTCTAATCTTAAAATGGCCCAACAAGGAATTCCTGAGTCCTGCAGGAAACTAAGGTAGAGAAGCAGCATCCTTATTAGAGCATAGAGCTAATGGTGCTGTTAACCTGGGGTTTACTGTTTTTAAAACTCTTTTATTTCCTTTACCAGTGTGTGCTCATGGGGAACAAAAAACAACTCTTGCTTAAAATGCCAACAAGAAAGACAAACTAATCACCTGACATTATAATATCCCTCCCTAAAAAGTTAACTCTTAAATAACATGGGGGTTAGGGATGCCAACCTTCCCCCACAGTCATGCTAATGAAAAACAAAAAACCAAACTCTGAAATAATTAAAGGGATTTAATCTGAGCTGAATATGTGTGACCAGCCTGGAGAACATGGCCTCGAGAGGTCCTGAGAGAACATACTGGTGATAGCCGAGTTACCATTTGGTTTTATAGGTTCATGGACACAGGGATTAAGTATAAGACTCTGAGTAAAACCCTAAGTCACTATGAGGAAGGCATACATAGGTTTGGCTCAAAAAGACGGGCTATCTCAAATGGGTGGGGGCTTAAATGTTATGAGTAGGCTTAAAGATTTTGATTTGTAATTGGTTAAAGAAATAAAGCTTTGTCTAAAGGCTTGAAACTTAAGGATGGCTATTAATCAGAGATAAGCCACTAGACATTTACCAAACTCAAGTGATCTATTAAATAAATTGATGGCCAGCACATGTACTTTAAGCTTTCTCTTGCATAACCTTAAGCCTTTTGAGGATTTAGTATCTTGTTGTTACCAAGAACATCTCCAAAAAGAGAGGGGGGCATGGATGAGGTCTTTCTGACCTCCATCTTCATGGCCAACAACTCAGCTTTAGGGATTTTCCCTTGACCAAGAGGGGGTCCATTCAGTCATCTGTAGGAAATCCTCATATAACTTTTGACTCCCCCCAAGCCTAGCTACTAATAGTCTACTGTTAACTGGAAGCCTTACTGATAACATAAGCAGTTGGTTAATGCGTATTTCATATGTTATATACTATATTCTTATAATGAAGTAAGCTAGAGAAAAGAAGTTGTTATTAAGAAAATCACAAAGAAAGAAGAGAAAATATATTTACTGTTCATCAAGGGGAAGTGGATCAACCTAAAGGGCTTCATCCTTGTTGTCCTCACATTGAGTAGGCTCAGGAGGAGAGGAAGGTGTTAAAAAAAAAAAAAACTCTAGACACATTAAATTTAACAGACTTTAACTGAACAAAGAACAATTCATGATTTGTGCAGCCCCTAGAACCAGAATAGGCTCAGAGCAACTCAGCACTGTCACATGATTGGAGAGGATTTATGGACAGAAAAAGAAAACTGATAGACAGAAAATAGAGTCAGGTATAGACACAGCAGATTGGTCACAGCTTGGTGTTTGCCTTGTAACAGCTGGCTGCCTGCGATTGGCCGAAATTTAGTACAAGAGTTTACACATCCAGTTAGGTAACAACTATGGACAGAGAAGCCTCTAGGCCAAACTCAGAATATGTAAGGAGGCGGTGTCAGGTGAAACTTAATTTAACAAGGGGCTAGCTAGGCGCCTGTGGCTCAATCGGCTAAGGCACCAGCCACGTACACCTAAGGTGGCGGGTTCAAATCCCCAGCCCAGGCCCGCCAGACAACAATGATGGCTGCAACCAAAAAATGGCCGGGCATTGTGGAGGGCGCCTGTGGTCCCAGCTGCTTGGGAGGCGGAGGCAGGAGACTCGCTTGAGCCCAGGAGTTGGAGGTTGCTATCTATGAGCTGTGATGCCATGGCACTCTACCCAGGGGGATAGCTTGAGGCTCCATCTCAAAAAAAAAAAAAAAAAGAGAACGTGTTACTAAGTTGGTGGGAGAAAGATTGTGCATTCTGTTTTGAACAGGTTGAATTTGAAGTGTCTATAGGACACTGAAGATAGAAGAATGTGTGTTAGGCCTTTTACTCTGCGGTCCTGGAACTTAGGGATGATGTCTAGATTCAGATGAAGATTAGTGAACTGGTAATCAAAGCTTTGAAAGTAGATGACATTACTCAGGGAGAACATGTGGAGGCAGAAAAGGGCAGAACAAACCTCCATGTACATTGATGTTTAGGGGCTGGGCAGAGGCAGAGAAATCAAGTATAGGTATTGAGAAAAGGAGGGAAATAAGAAGGAAGGAAGGATTGGTTATTTATGTCAAAGAATGCTGAGAGATCAGATAAAATGAGGATTGAAAAATGTTCATTAGGCTCGGCGCCTGTGGCTCAATCCGCTAAGGCGCCAGCCACATACACCTAAGGTGGTGGGTTCAAATCCCCAGCCTGGGCCCGCCAAACAGCAATGATGGCTGCAACCAAAAAATGGCCGGGCGTTGTGGCGGGCGCCTGTGGTCCCAGCTACTTGGGAGGCGGAGGCAGGAGACTCGCTTGAGCCCAGGAGTTGGAGATTGCTATGAGCTGTGATGCCATGGCACTCTATCCAGGGGGATGGCTTGAGGCTCCGTCTCAAAAAAAAAAAAA
>CAUYQV010023914.1:0-38241 GCA_963574575.1 Galagoides demidoff | reverse complement strand
GCAAACTAAAGGGAAAATAGAAGATACACAAGAATATTCTAGTAAGGATGGAAACGTTTTTTTTTTTCTTACAGAGATTATAAAACTTATTGAGTATTTGAGATTGATGACACTTACTTTCAGCATTTATTTTTAATAAATAATTTTATTAAATTGTATTCAATTTTATGGTATTTTTTTGGAGGGGGACAAATGTATCAATTTTATGAGGAAACAAAAGCATTATCTATAAATCAATTATGAGATAAGTGTACTCATTACCACCACTCCTAGTAAAGTTGAAGATCCTAGTTAGTACAATTATGATAACTTAAAAATCCCAATAGTTTGTAAAAAAAAAAAAATACAAATTTCATTACTTCTGAGTTACCAAGTTACTTGCAAGTTACCAAAAGCAATAGAAAAATTCAGCAAAATGGCTAACTTCAAAATAACTATACAAAATCAATTATATTCCTATATAAAAAAAATTACAAAATAATATTAGAAAAAGAAAGATAGCATTGTATCAGCAATGAAAAATAGAAAGTACCTATCAATATAGCTTTAACAAGAGCTGTGCAATTTTTTTTGAATACATAATCATTTACTACTTGTTTGTTACAGAATACACAAGACAAAATATAAATAGCAAACAACTTTTTTCCTTATTATGTTTTTACCAAAGTCTAAAAAAAAAATAGATGACTAATATATATAAATAAAAGTAAAAAATAAGTGAATAAAGTAAAATAAAAATAAAGTGAAAAAAGTAAAAAAAAAATCAGTGAAATATGTCTGTAATTTCCCCTTTGTAATAATATATTTTTTTAAATTTTACTATCAGGGGTATCCAGACTACGTAGAATGATTTTAAAGTATTTTTATTTCTACTGCCTATAAGATTTGGCATGATCTGGTTTTTTTTTTTTCTTTTTCTTTTTTGTTTTTTAGAAATTATTTTTTAAGTTTATGGTACTTTTAGTTATATTTGTTTCCATAAAGGCAATTAAAAGAAAAAGCAGATCAAAAGCAAGGAGAGTGGAAAGCATTTCTTGTCTGCAGAGTCTTTGCTGTTTGCATTCCCAGTACCAGCTTTGTGTTTAAATTAGTTGTTTTCCTAGAAAAATATATTCCTCAGTAGAGGACATTTTTGTTACCTTGTAAATTGAATAAAAGTGGACTATTGGGTCCCTCTGCCATTATAAAATAATTATACTAGTGTGATTTAAGTAACAGTTTCTTCATAGGGTAATTGGAATAAATTTTTTTAATTATGCATACTATTTCTAATACTGTAACTTGAACAGGACAAATATTCTTCAAACTATTTTCTTAAAAAGAAGTCATTTGGGCTTGGTGCCCATAGCACAGTGGTTACAGTGCCTGTCACATACACCGAGGCGGGCAGGTTTGAACCAGACCAGGGCCAGCTAACCACCAATGACAACTGCAACAAAAAAATAGTCCGGCATTGTGGCGGGCTATAGTCCCAACTACTTGGGAGGCTGAAGCAAGAGAATCGCTTAAGCCCAAGAGTTTGAGGTTGCTGTGAGCTGTGATGTGACAGGACTTAGGTGACATAGTGAGACTCCGTCTCAAGAAAAAAAAAGAAGTCATTTGAGTGTCTAGGGCCTTCCAAACTGGGTGTGGAAGTGCTTTGTAACTTTGTGATAAATATAGGCAGCCTGTGAATCACGAACATCAGATTGGTGTATGACTCACACTTACAAACAGGGGCTGTTACAGGTGCTAGATAAATGTATCTGTTCCCACTTACATACAAATTCAACCTAAGAACAAACCCACAGAACCTGTCTCATTTGTAACCCACAACCACCTGTACATCCCTCCCTGTCCCAGGTCTTGGGAATCTCAGAATTCTGGGGGAGGGGGAGGCTCATTTGCACGTGTTCCCTCGGGCCTTGGGGGAGGCCTTAACAGAATGTCACAGACTGGGCGGCCTTAACAGCAGAAATGTATTTTCTCACAGTTCTAAAGGCTGGAAGTTCAAGGTCAAGGAGCCAGCAGGCTTGACTTTTGCTGAGGCCTCTTTTCCTCGCTTGCAAACAGCTCCTTTCCCCCTGTCCTCATCTGGCGTTTTCTCTGTGTGCAGGGACTACAACTGTGTCCTCTGCTTCTTACAGGGACACCAGCCCTAATGGAGTAGGGTTCCGCCCTATGACCTCATTGAGTCTTAATTTCCTCCTTTAAGGTCATGTCTCCAAATATAATCACATTGGGGATTAGGGCTCCAATGTATGAATTTGGGGGAAACACGATTCAGTCCATAACAGGCTGGATTAGGTGGCAGTAATGAAAGTCTGATATGAAAGAAAAGACACCAAGGAAAGATTTCTGGAACACAAACAAAGCTAGACTCAGTACTAGGGTCTTAGGTTGTAAGAGACAGGGCTATTTCTCTATTCTTTGTCCTGAATCTAGAGCCCAGCTTCTCACCCACCCCCCGCCACTCCCCAAAAGGAAGTATTCCCAGAGGTCTTGCTCTGGGAAAGACTTGCTGATCTGAGGTGTGCACATGAATTAAGTGAGTAGAACCCCATGTTTTGAGGGGACCACCATGACAGGTTGTACAGGAGCTGAGCTTGCCCGAGTATCACTTTGAAAGAGAAGGAGAAACCATTTCCAGCAAAGGTTTTCAAGAGTGACCCCAAGGAACTGAGAGCAAAGCAGGGCCTGCAATAGCCTAACTGTTCCTCTTGGAATTTCAGAGTGGGGCCAGCTCTTGGGAACTTTAGAGAAGTCAGAAGATTAAAGAAGGTCTCAAAAGAGACAGGTTTTACTTGGGGAAAATTGGGGAATTGTATCCCAAACTGACAAATGAGTTCATGCAAGTCGTGGAACAACATGGAGAATACACAGGGAACCCCAAGAGGGGCACCGTCCTCTCTGAAAGCCCGGTTTAGCCTGGAGCCTTAGTGAACGTGACATTCAACAGCTGGAAAGAAAGAGGGAGTGAAAGGACAGCCCAGCGTCCCAGCGCGAGGGAGCAGAACCCAAACGGCATCACAGGAGGATGCAGTGGTTTAGGGGCGAGGATTCGCATGACTCACCCAGTCCTGAGCCTGTGGCAATAGTTCTGATCAGAACCCAGTGAGATTTGGGTAAAAGAAAAGATGTCGGCATCATTAGAAGTCTTTATGTTCACTGTGTGGTGCAGAAAATACTTTTATGCTGCTTTCTCTGAGCAATATAAAAGCAAGTAAAAGCAAGAATGTTACGTTTCTAGGACCAAAATTAACTTTTCATTATTCTACTGAAAAAAGCTTTATCTGTTATGAAAAAAATATTTAAACTACTTTGTTATTAATCATTATTTAATATTTTGTGTTATGTTTAAGCATAAATATGATAATATATATATTTTTTTACAGTTTTTGGCCAGGGTCTGACTCCGCCACCCGCATATGGGGCCGGTGCCCTATCCCTTAGAGCAACAGGCGCCACCCATAAATGTGATATTTTAAAAACAATTACATAATGTATCTTTTCTTTGACGTTTTAAACATACTGGTGTGTATTAGAAGGGAAAATGCTTTGGCTATAAAGAACAAGCATATATTTTTGAAAAGCTCAAATTATTCATTCATACAAAATCATAATTACAATTATGTAGCAAAATTAATTTCCTATAAAATAGCTTTTCTGTCTGTAAAATGGAAGCAAATTATTTTAGAAACTTATATAGCTTAAGGCTAACATTTCATGCCAATAATTCATGATTGGTATATAGTGGAATATTTTAGCACATTTTAAAATTCAAGGAGCGGCTGTTAGTTAACTTAGCTTTCTAGATTTAATTCATCCTTTACTTTTTAAAGGTAAACTTAGCAAAATAAAAAAAGCAACATATTTCAACAACAACAAAAAGAATATGACATTATATTCAACTGTTGCAAAACTGCATGAAATATTTCCACCATGGATTAAAAGTGCACGATATTAATAATGCTCCTAATTTCTTCTGGGAATTTAATATTAAATCTATGCAATTCGAGTCATATGGTCCAGTTGGGATCATTGATAATTATTTTCAGAAATTCTAAATCATTCATTCGCCTAAAAGGGCTTAAAGGTAAAGGTAGTAACTCAGAGGTCCTAAGGTATTCATTGCTCAGAGTGTTACGCTCTTAAAATGAATGATCAAAATAAAAGCTATTCTCTTGAGTTAGTGTTGAGATCATAGAACTCTGCTTTTGGGTGATGCTGTTTGTTCTGCAAATGTTTGAGCTTTCCCCTTTCCAATCATAATTCTGGTACTAATTATTGAGAGTTTACTGTGTGCTGGTTACTGTTTCAGGCATGGGAGATGTGAGAACAAACAAATTCTCATTGCTTTTCCCCATAACAACTCAAGGGTATTATTCTCATTTGACCAAAGAGGAAACTGAGGCGTAGGAACATTAAGTAACTTGCCTAAAGTCACACAGCAGATAATGGAGGAATCAAGGTTAGGCAGCTTGACTCCAGACATCGTATGTAGCCCTATTTCGTTTCTCTGTTCTTTATAAAATGAGCCCTTCCTGGTGGGACATCTATTACTGATGCCGTATTTTGACATTCCTTTACCTAACTGGAATTCTCTCTTTTTTCCTTCCCTAAAATATAAGCAAAGAGGAATGTTTTATTGTTTTTTAAAAAAAACTGTTTATTATGTTCATTTTACTTGAATAAAATTTGGAGCTATCTTGGCCTCCCTTTCTGGTGCACGATTGTTTCTGTGTTTAATTCCTCACTTCACTATCTGCATCCTGGGAAACACAAGATTTATCTTAATAACAACCACCAGTCATTGAGTACACTGGCTGCAGTCATGATGCTTTATTTTACAGTGAGGAAATGGAGGCTTTCAAAAGTTCATAATATGCTGAGAAGCGTCCCAGCCAGGATTCTAATCCCGTTGAGAGTGGCTGTCAGTAACACTGACAACTTCCCTTCAGAGGGCACTAGCATTATTCTAGGCACCAGGTGAAGTGATACCATTCATTACCTCCTCTACTTCTCACCAGGGGCAAGAGAGAGAGGTTACCCCTGTCTTATAGGTAAGGGTGTTAAGTGTTGGGTAGTTTATCTATTCTCATTGCTAATAGGGGACAGAGTCATACCTGATCTTCCTGGTTCCCTCTGCTGAGTGTGAGAGAGAAGCTGGGTGGGGAAGAGAGACCGAGGTCTCGGAAGTCAGACTGTAGGGACAGGAAGTCGGGGTAATGGGAGACACAGTCCCACGTGAACATGGGACTTTTCAATTCTGCTCTTCTACTTAACTGCTCGATAAATTCTGACCAACTACTCAACATTTCCACCTGTCCACTTTCTCATCTCTACAGCGGGAGTGCTGTGTGCCTGCTTCGTAGGGGTTCCTGTTACGTAAGTAAAGTAACAGGAGTGCCTGGCACAGAGGAAGTGACTTAATCCTGGGACCATCATTATCCTCCTCCTCATCCTTATTTTGTTGCCATATTTTTTTCCATCTAAAATTTTGCTTTGACCTTGTTTCTTCTTCCACGTTAGACTTTTTTTTTTTAAAGTTTTGAACATCCAGAGAAATAGTTTGTGTCTCTTTTGTTCAGAAATCAGTGTCTTTTATAGGAGTCAATATCCTTGAATAGAATGAACAACATTATTCATAGCTCTGTCTCTCAGTTGAATTTGAGTGACTAAAATATCTCAGAATGAAGAAAAAAATAAATTAGGCATCTTCTACTCAGTTAGTTTCATTCCACATTGGATTTAAGATGACTAACAAAAAGCATGATGTAGAAAATGATAGAATAAATCATTAAGGCTGATTAAAAAAACAGACGGGAAAATAAAGGAGGCAAGGATAATGTAACTGTGTGCATAGTTTGAACCGTAAGGTTCAGCATAGTTGATCAAAATTGGTTGAAAACACAATTAGCCAGTCTTTTCAAGCCTGTTCTTATATTCGTTTTAAAAAATTGGTCCACGTTATAAGCAACCATATAAAAAATAAATTTTATGTCGTGTGCTTTTCCAAGACAAAAAAGGATGGTCACTTTTTCATGATTGATTGTTGGTAGTATTACAATACAATGACATGCTAAAAACTTGCGATCGAAGAGGAGTTCATATCAACTCAGGACAAAATATTTATGTATAAACAGACTAACAAATAAGTAAATAGCTAATGGTCCAATCTCATTATTTTCGCCTCCATGTGTAGGTGAAATGGAAAGTCCTCTGTTCATACAGGTGGTCTTTGATCTCTTAGGGAAGGTGATGGAAATTTTTGACCTTGTAGATTGTTTTTTTCCAAAAAGGAAAATATTCTTACCCATTATACACATGACGGCATACCACATTGCCATTTTTCCTCAGTCACAATTCTGTCTTTATCTCTCAGCTTCTCCACTGACGTGCTTGATGAAACCAGCCCAGCCAGCACGTGGTGAGGGAGCCATTTCTTGGACCAGCTCACAGTCGGAGCTCCATGAGAGATCTGCATGCTGGGATCAGTGCAAAATCCTAAATTCTCTCCCAGGCTTTCTCCTCTGCATCCTTTTCTTTGCTCTTCTGAGGGTCTTGCGGTTTTTCAGAATGGCCTTCTAATCTCTCTTTGCTTTTCTTCGTTTCTTCTTGGGACTTACCTTCCACAGCCCTCTTCGGACCTTCTCACTGAATTGTTCTCATGAGATCTCTGTTCTCAGTTGCTTTTCTAGATGGCCCATCCAGAAAGGTTCAGTTCACTTTCTGCAGAAGAAAAGAGAAAGTGCAAAAACTTACCAAATCCATTCTCCTGTGTCTTCACAAAAACTCCATTCTCTGCTTTCTGTTTTGTGTGCTTTTACAGAAATTCCCTTCCCAAATCAGGTCTCCCTCGTAGGCTTATCATTATTTTAATAAAACCTCCACTGAGTAAACGAATTTCATAGAATCGAGGGAAAAGTTTGCAGCAAATGACGGACGATACCGCTATTCAACAGGGAGTGCTTAAAAACGGAGCAACTAGCAGAAGACATTTTTGCAGTTTTCAATTTGTAGGAAAATGATTTCATTAGAGAGAAAGAGAGAGAGGGAGCAAACCATCAGTCAGAATGTGGGAGAATGCAGGCTCCCGGTGAGGCCAGCCGAGGAGACAAACTCGGTGTACAGATGCAGATTAGGCCTCTGAAGATGAGGGTGTAAAAGGGATTTAATGGTGGGGTGGATTATAGAAATCCATGTAACAATGTTAAATAATTATAGTTCCAGCCGAGATCAAAGCACTGCTGATTGAACGCCCTCAAGCTGTTAACATGAAGTATCTTGAAGGGGAAAAAACCCGCCTCAGAGCTTGGTCAGCCTGGGCAGACAAAGTCTGTGATCTGCGGAGGCTTCAACTGCATTGAAAGCACTGGGCATGGGGGAGGACAGATGGAGGAAGGGGACTGTTAGGGAATTTCCTCCTCTGAAGCTCTTGATCTCAAAACTGACTTTTAAAGCTGTCTGTAATTTGGTTGAAATTGCTAAAAAAAATTTTAAAGAAATCTACAATTGACCCTTTCTCTTGGAGGGTAGATATTCACACAACCTGAATCACAGATGTCAATGGGAAATTCTGTAATTGATTTCCTTACCAGCCTTGATTTTTTTTCCCTTTGAGGAAAATTTTACCTTCTCAGCATATACCACTGAGATAATGACTGTAGGTAAGGAGAACTGGAAAACATTTTTGTGGAAGATGTATTTATCGGCAGAAGGAGTAAAAAAAAAAAAAATCTTGAATAGCAAGGAAGAAAAAAAAGTAAGAATACATTGATGCCTGCGGGATTGTTTTGATTTCATGATGTCTCTAAGACATTAATAAAAGTAGAATTATAGAACAATTGAAATGAGTTCTAAAATGAGATAGTCATTTACATTAAACCCAACCACACAAGTGATTTGGACAAATTGACTATAGGGTTATATCCACACGTACAATTATCTATCAATATTTACATTTTCTTATTTAAAGAGGGCAGCATAGTTTTTATAGCTTACAGACGCATCTTGTATTTACTTCACAACAATGAAATTGTTTACTGTTTTTAAGTCACACCAAAAATGCAAAGCCAACAAATATTAAAATTAGGTTTATAGAAATTATACTTCTAGACTGTCCACCATACAAAGTAAAAGTATATAGTCGATATGTATATATAGTTGTGCTCAAGAGCCACGTGAAAGTTTGAAAAATAAAGTTGAAAAACCAACTATCTGGAAGTGTTTTTATGATATTCCAGACATTGTAGCTGAAGTTTTACTTGGAGAGAATTCAAGCTACTATTTTAGCCAAACTTTTTCCTCGATTCTATGAAATTCATTTACTCAGTGGAGGTTTATTAAAATAATGATAAGCATATGAGGTGGACTTCATTTTTGAAGGGAACTTCTGTAAGTTAATATTTTAGTGTGGCATTCCTAGAACAATGATAGTTTTAGATTTTATGATGTGTGAGATTGAACTAGCTATGTCAAGTGAATTTTAAAAACTTTTATATCAGGAGACAAGCTATTGGTTATTGATCGAGGTATTTCACATTCAACTCTTAGGGATTTTTATAGAAGCTGATGATAACTTCTTCTTCTTCTTCTTTTTTTTGTTTTGAGACAGAGTCACATTGTCATATTCTGTTGCCTTGAGTAGAGTGCTGTGGCTTCATAGCTCACAGCAACCCCCAAACTCCTGGGCTCAAACAATCCTCCGGCCTCAGCCTTCTAAGTAGCTGGCACTACAGGTGCCCACCACCATGTCCAGCTAGTTTTTCTATTTTTAGTGAGACCTGTACTCACTCTTGCTTAGGCTGGTCTCGAACTCCTGACCTTAAGCAATCCATAGGCCTCCGTCTCCCAGAGTGCCAGGATTACAGGTGTGAGCCACTATACCTGGCTGATAACTTCTTAAGGGAAAATTCGGATAGAAAAATATCTGAATTTTTTTGATTAATTGAGTGAAATTTTTCCTAATTTAAGTGTATTTGCCTAAACATTTAGGCAGGGTGTGTTAAAAATGAGGACTTTCTGCTGTCTGTCTCCTTCCATTGTAGGAAGTAACACATGTTAGGGGCCTTGCCTCATTAAATCTGTGTGATGAGTGGTCTAACTTCACGGCTTCTCTTAGGGAGAGGTTTTATGACATTACATTTAATTTTTAATATTTTAATATGAATGCATTTCCTTTGCCAAACTAATTTTTCTTTTTATAGGGGTGCAGGTATGTTAGCTCCAATGTCTTTTCTCATCTGTGGAAATCATCATTGCTTGTCTATAAAACATTAATTTAAATTCATATTCATGTAGTGTTGGAGAAAACGATAAGAAATTATAGGATTACACTATTTGAGTGAACATATATTGAATAGTCTCCAAGCAATTTTAAACAACAATAAAAACTTAATATATATTAAGATAATTTCTACTACCTACCAGCTAATTATTAGTCAATTTTATGGTTTCCCACGTTTTTATGTTTAGGATGTCAGTGATCTCTAAAGTTGCTTTGATTTATTTAACAGCTGGATAATTTGATTATTTTACTTCTATTTTCATTGGGCTTTCTATTTACATGTATACAAAATACTTTATCTCATGTCTATTTTCATAGGTCCTTCTGTGCTACAAAAGTTTCTAATATACACAGGGAGTTTGTTTACTGTCCAACTTACCTATACGACAGTGTTGCTCATTTTAGATTGGAACTTTAATTTTTTGTCTGTTTAAATTAGTAGTATCCTGCCCCACATATCAACACTTAACTGAGACTAAATGCCAAACAAAACGATTTTTCAGGTTGTCTTATTTTTTTATTTTTGAAGAAATCTGTTGTTCTAGGAGTACAGGAGACTGTGGCTGTTGATGAGTCCAGGACCAAAGTTCTGAAGTTATAATAGGGAGGGAAAAGACTAGACTATTTACTCAGATAAAACTGAGTTCAAATCCTGTCCCATGGCTGCTTACTTACTAGCTGAGCGACATCGGAAATTTTGCCTAAGAGCTCTGAATTTCAGGTGGCCATGATGCCTATCTCATACATTTGTAGTGAGTTACACAAGGTCAAGCGAAACATTCTATGTGTTTCTTCCCAGCCAAGCTGCGGGGATGGGTAGGTGGAAGATAGTCCTGAGAATGGCCCAATAGTTTTTACTGTTAGATAGAAATGATGGCAAAGTTTAAGTGGAGAACCATGACCTTGAGTCCCACAGTCGCTAAATATATTCCTTGTTCTAATACAACTTATTTTATCAAAGTGAAAGCTAAGCGTCTTGACATGAGAGTGATTTGGGCCAAATTATATTATGTCTCTGATCCTCAGTTTTCCCTTCAGCAAATGGGCCTGATAATCCCCACGGCTGCGGTGCAAGTGTGTCCTGGCTGTGGAAACAAGGCAGGACCGTACACATAGGCCTGGCACGCATGGAGTTACTCTCCTGCTGTTTTTGGTTATCCCAGCCAAGGACTACTGGTAGTAACTGGATTTTTAAACTGCGACTCCCAGTGAGTTAATACATATTTATTGAATTTCTGTATATAACAGGAATTCTGCTAGTTACTGAGAAGACTGCGGTCAGTGAGACACGCGCCATTGTTGGCCTCATGGGGCTTGCCCTCCACTGTGGAAGCTATTTAAAATCCAGTTAGTCACTGGTAGGTATAATGTATAAAAACGTATTTTGACATTGACCATTTTAATGATTATAAAAATTAATAGACTAAGTCCTTGAAGAAAATAGAATGATGATGGCTTCATGGAAGGAAAAGGACCATTTGGCAAATTCTACTCATCACTTTCAGAATTTTAAGCTTTTCTCACTGTTACTACCCCCAAAAGCTATTTAAAGGCGCATTTCTCATTTTTCCAGCACCACTGCTGTTCCCACGTCCCCTCAGACCCCTCTCCTTGCTCTTCCTGGGGGTCTCTTATCGCTCCTCAGGGTCCCCCCTTTCTCATCTTGCTCAGGGAACCCAAGTCCTTCCACATTGTCCAGGTCTCCTAGTTGTACGTCTCCCTTTTGCATTCAGTTATGCACTGCTTGTTCCCTTCCCTTCCCTTCCCTTCCCTTCCCTTTCCCTTCCCCTGCCCCTTCCTTTTCCTCTATTTTAAAGACAGAGTCTTACTTTGTCACCCTCAGGAGAGTGTTCTGGCGTCATAGCTCACAGCAGCCTCAAACTCTTGGGTTCAAGTGATCCACTTGCCTCAGCCTCCTGAGTATCTGAGACTATAGGTACCCACTACAGCACCTATCTATTTCTAGAGATGGGGACTTGCTCTGGCTCAGGCTGGTCTTGAACTCATGAACTCAGGCAATCCACCCGCCTCGGCCTCCTAGCATGCTGGGATTACAGGCCATGAGCACTTTTTCTCGTATTTGTCACTTGCTCATCTCCTGTTGCCCTCGGGAGTCTTCCTACTGTTACTCAGTACGCACCTCCTGCTGTGCTCCTGTTATCCCCTCTGTCTTACTGTACTTGTGGCCATCATCTGTAATTCATGGCCGTCTCTGCCCAAAGAATAATGTCCCGCATCAAATGTGTCAACCTCCTATAAACACACTTTATTCCTTTGCATCACGCACAATGTCGCACACTCAGAAATTGCCTTCTCTAGGCATGACCATCTGTGCATTTCCTTGGAACCTCACTGAGGAGCTTGCACAGCTCCTGGCTTCATTTTTGGTAATTATTCAGTCCATGATCCATCACATACTATTTCAACATTACTTTCACTAGCACCTTAAATGTCCATGACCTCTACATACCTGGCTCCTCATGCCTTCACTGTGATGTTGGAGTATAGTCTCTATACCCTATATCTATATCACTAGAGAAAATAACAGCTTAGCTGTGTGTTAATCTGTATAGCACGTAGGTACTTTGGTACACACTTAAAAAGCAACGTCCCAGGAAATCCTCTCCACATCCTGAGGACCCAAGAAAATTTTACAACTTCTTGTTGGCATTATTGCAAATGCAAGATATTACTCGTTGTATTTATTCCCTGATAATCTTATTTATAAATCTCCACAGTAGTTCCAAAAGCCCCCAATCTTTAAACCATTACCACGGTTTCTTCTGTTCCTTACTCTCCACTACTCTGCTGAATAGAGAACACTGGTTTTTGATGTGAGAGGTTTCTTCTTGAAGACCTTTCTACATTCAAACTCTCACTTGTTCCATGGTGGGGGGACGTGATGTGGAAAAAGCAGGGAAAGCTCTTCAGAGCACACAGATCTGGAGACACTGTAGCTTAGAGGTATTACAACCACTTTGATCGGAGAGCCATGTTGCCAGAAATATTTCCCTATTATCTGTGCCCACTTATATAATAAGTTTTGCCAACTTCAAGGTGAATCTGCTTTAATGTTGCCTTTAATTTTCTCAGTATGATCTCTCATATTTCAGATGCTCCCTCTTAAATTAATTGCTGCCCGTGATTAAAAGGAAATGTCCTCACTGTTGTGCGAGGCTTTCCTGTAATGAACTTGGCTTTTTGTTTCCCCTCTTTTTACTCTCTCATCCTTTGCTTCTCTCGGTCTCAATTCCCTGCTCCTTTTGATCAGAATCTGCCATTTACCTGCTCTCTTCAATTTCTGCCTCGCTGCTTTTTTCTTTATCTGACCATCTTTCTCCAATTTATGTATTCCACAAATATTTATTGAGCACGTAACGATGTGGAGAGTCAGGCAGACTGACTTCAGATCTTGGCTCCCTCTCCTCCTTGCTCTGAGATCTTGAGCAAGTCCCTTGATCTCTGTGTGCTCATTTTTCTCATCTGCAAAGCAAGAACAATGATAATCATATCAACAATAAAACAGAGAACTAAAATTTCTTGTGAACGTACCACATGTCAGGAAGTTTTAAACGTTTTGCTTGTATTCATTCATTTAGTCTATTTAACTATGATGTTATCCTATTTCTCCTTTTGCATATAAGATTATGTATTTTCATAATTTTCTCAATGTCAAAAAGCTATGTAGTCATCTGAGAGTTGAATGAACTCATACACATGAAGTGCCTGAAACCAAAGTGCCTGTCACAGAATAAATGCTCAAAAACTTTCAGCTATTATAATTATTATTGTCATTATAAATATTCTCTTTTGATTACCTAGTAAATACTTAAAATATTAGCTATTGTTATTATAATAACATGTAAACCATTGGCTAGGTGCCCCAAGAAAAGAAGATATGATATATATATATATATATGTATATATATATACATATATATGTGTGTGTGTGTATATATATACATATATAAATTATATGTATATGTATGTATATCTCAGAAAGATACTTGCAGTCACATTTATCACAGCACTATGCACAATAACAAAGATATGGAATCAACCTCAGTGTTTATACATGGATTATTAGATAAATAAAATACTGTATATATATATACACAGTAGAATACTATACAGCCATGAACAAAATGTAATCATGTCTTTTGCATGAATAGAACTAGAGGGCGTGGTCTTAAGTGAAACAACTTAGCAAGCAGAAGTTAAACACTGCATATTCTCTCCTATAAGTGTATACGTGAATGCGGAATGTGGACTGATGGATATCAGAGACTAGAGGGTGGGAGGAGGGTAGGTAATGAGGCGTGACCTAGTGGGTACAATGCATATGACTCAGGTGATGGGCGCACTAAACTGCAGACTTCACTACACAATATATGTGTGTAACACAATCGTTCTTGTACCCCTTAAATTTATACAAATACAAAGCAATAAAGCTTTAAAAAAAAGGTAAGACAGATATAATGGCCATCTTCAAGAAACTGACAATATATTGAAGGACTTTTAAGAATAAACGATTTGCTCTTCCTTTCTAGATCTCCTTTTTCCTCCTTTTCCTTTCCCCCCACCTGCCCTCTGCGCTTCTTTTAAATTCCTTTTTTGAGAGAGGGAACAGCACAAAGTTTAAGAACACAGACTCGGGAGCCAGGACACCTGACTTACTATACACCTTGGCTCCTGCTGTTTAGGTGCGTGACCTTTCACTAGTAGATTAACTTGGTCATGCCTCAGCATTTTCATCAATAAAATGGACTAAAAATATGTCTACCTTTAGGGTTAGTGGGAATGTTATAACAAATGTGATTTACACATAAAACCCAAACAAGTAGCACCTGGAGATGGTAGACATGATGGAAGGGGTAGCTTGTTTTTCTCTGTCTTTACTTACTGAACAACAAACATAGAAGTGAAAGGCCTTGAATGTATGTTTTTATTGATGGAATTTATTATTCATTTTTATGTTCCCTGTTCTTCATTTAAACGTATTTAATGTTTTACATTGTTTCCTCTTAAAAATTACTACATTAAATTATTTTCAATTGCCTATTGCTATTAATATTTCTGATGAAATGATGGCTCACATGTGAAGCCAAAGATTTGCTGTTCCTCCAGCTCTGTCAGGTCTAGCTTTTGTTGATTCGATTATCACAGACTTAAAATCTTTCTTCTATAGAAAGAACTGTTAGAAACAGTTTCTGATTATTTCTTTAACCTTTCTCAGTTTGTTAGTTTTTTTCTATTCATGCAAGTTGTTTGTTAGGCTCCTTTTCTTGTTTGGTTGTTTTTATCTCTGACTTTCATTGGCTAACTATGAACGTGCTCAGTCTCAGCTGCAGAATGGATTTGGGCAAAGTCACGATTTTGTGTGTAAGTGAGTGATTGGAGTATGTTTATTGACGACTTTCAAGGTTTGGGGTCACAACGATAAGTAAGATAATGCCATTGGTAGCTCAGTTGCTCACTGCCCAGGTGGAAGAGAAGCAGAGACAGACTTCATTTGAATTTTTCATGGTTGGTACTATTTTAGGAGTATAATCAAAATCCAAGAGGACCAAGAAATCTCAGTCATTTCTGGGCTTAGGTGGTATCACCTTACCACTTTATAATTGAGTAAAATCTCTATAGTTTAATTAGTTAATTCATGGCAGGATGAGCAAGGTGTCAAGTCTGGCCATCAGTATGTAGCTGTGCTAATATATTTCTCTCAAAGTCTGAGGACAAAGGGGTAGGAGCTGGGGGAGTGTGTATCAGAACCAAATAGAAGCTTGCTTGGTGAGAGCTTCTTTTTATGTTGTCCATTGATATCAACTATTCAATTGTTACTCAGAATTTCAGTTCTGACTAGAGCAGATGCTCTGTTTAGTCATAACTCTATCTGAAGTATCACTAAATTCTAATGTACCCGCATAGTGCCTTTTTCATAAAATAATTTAGATTAAATTAGTGGGGTTTGACATCATAAAAATCATTGGGATTATTACTCAAAACCCCAATTTCTAGCCCCACTGTTTCACAGAATGTGGTCAGTAGATTACTTGAGTATTGCCCAGATAAGCTAAATTAACAAAAGTCATAAATTTTATGCACAGTGATCATTGAGAAGCTATAGAGACACCTACAGAATAAATTAGAGGTCACTGAGGCTTGATGCCTTATGCTTAATTTGGCAAAACTTATGAGAAAAAATTAGACCTTCATCAGTACCCCAAAATGCCTTCAAAGAATTAAAATAATATTATTTACATAATTTTAAGCATAAGTAGAGTCATCCCTCACTCATCATTGGCTTGGTATTAACAAGTTAAAATGAAGCTACTAAGGAATCTGAAATTCCTGAATTACCAATTCACTGCTTCCTCCAAGTGGTGTCCCTGATGGTTTGCTTATAAAACATTTTATCCTCAATGAACATGACAGACTACATGTCATTGAATCATTAGTGATTGTAGTTAATACAAATTAGTCTCTACAATGGAGAAGAATTTAAATATGAAAACAGAACTGATCTCTGACTTTTGAATACTCTTTGTATATTATATTTATTATCTCTTTTATTTCTTTTTAAAAAATATTTAAAAAGTTGAGTTGTGTCTCACCCCATATACCTTTTCTTCCATTCATCTGGAACATATCTTCCCTCTTTTCTCCTAATGTGATCCATCTTTTAGGATACAATTCATGACTTTTTATCTATCTGTCTTTTTGTGGAGGGGGGGGACTCTGTGGTATCATAATTCATGTATTCATTAAGTAATCAGATGCTGGAAATTTTTATCTCTGGTTGTTATAAATTGATGTTTAGGATATCATTTTAAATATTTTCTATGTGTATGTCTTATCTCCTTAACTACCACACTACTTGTTTATTTCCCCAATAGTGCCTACCCCGTGTCTCAATACCAGTAAATACTCAGAAAATATTTAGTGATTTGAGATCTATTCTATTCTGGTTGACTGAGGTCAGTTAGGGAGGAAAGAATAGAATCAAGTATGCCACAGAGGACTGGAAGAGGAACAAAGACAGAGTTTAAAGCTCATTAAATTAGGATTGCTATTTTAACGTACTTTTTATATCTGGAGGAATCCTTCAAAAGCACTTGAGTTAGAGGAATGTATTTCTCTTCTACTTCCAAAGCCTCCATATTACTCAGAAAAATCACTTTGTATTAATGCCTATATTACCTATGAATATATATGCAAATGTGTGTGTATATATACTCATGTGTGTATATAAACATACGTATATAAACACCCACTCAAATAATATATATGATAACACATGCATACACATACACGTGTGCGTTTGTGCATTCACACTAGCTTTCAGTAGACAGGAGAGGATGGAGTCAACTCTGTTCTTCAGTCTGCAGCTTAGTTTGGAAAAGTTCCAAAGCACTTACAGGGCTCTGCTGCCTTAAACAAGCTACCCTGCCATATGGCAGTTTTACTGGGGCGGTTTCGTTGTAATTGATTTATATGAGATTATGATGATATACTTGATAGTCCATTAACAAAGTGACTAAGCTAAGTTCTTGACTACTGGATATGCTCCCGTAGACAATCTAAGATTTTTGTTTTTAGTTTTTGGTTTCAGTCTTTGTTTCTCGTTTTGCTTCTTTGTTTTTATATCTAAAATTTCAATGCCGGGGGAAAATGTTGTATGGTGTTCTTGAATCACTTAGCTTTAAGGTTGAGAAAAATTTGATCATCTTCCATCTTCAATCCAGCGATCAGATACAGTAGTTCTCAGTTACTGTTCTGGACAATTGTCAGGTAAATCCACTGGGTCTTAAGTAAACTCAATTTCAATCAACAGTTTAAAGTGTTATCTACATTTTTAACAGAGACGCTAATGAGAAGCAAAATTTGAAGATTTGTGATGTTTCCTCTGATTTTCTTTTTGTCCCCTTTGTTTCAATCTTCATAAGGTCGCTGATAAGTAAAAAGCATGACCCAGAAGCATTCACCTAAAATATCTCTAACCCCTCACATATTCAAAAAAGTGAACGAGGATTTGTTGGAAAATTTATGTCATTTATCTTTTTAAAATCTAATTTTATAATCATTACCTATTATCCATTAGCTAATATGCAATTACATAATAATTTGCAAACCCAATAGGTGAATATTTAAAATCAAAGCAATTAAAACCATCTTGTGATTAGTCGAGTGTGGAAGACATTGTATGGGGGGGGTGGCTTTAAAAATATTCATGGTAGATGAAAATCCCTTCTCTCAATTCAAGCATAACAAACAGCTTTAGCTGCTGCTGTTTCTTTCTTTTTTTTCTCTTTTTGGTCTGAGCTTCCCAGGCCTGTTGCCTCAGGGAAACCCACCTCCTTCTGAATGTTGGGGCTGCTCAAAAGCACCTCATTCTGTGATTGAGTAGTCTGTATCAATTCAGTCAGAATAAAAGGACATCCATATAAGCAAATAAAATGTGGATTTAATACAAAGCTCCTGATTTATTGAAAAACATTGGCTAAAAGTACTTCATTTCTTTTACTGCTGCAATAAAGAGATTTTACAGTTAGTAACATATAACTTAGAGGAGTGACAAATTTGGTACTTAAAAAATATTTAGGTTAAAAACAACCCTGTCACTTCTCCTAAGTCATTTTTAGAGTGTAATCATTTTAATTCTTCCCTCTCTAATTTTATAACCAGGAGACAACCTTTCCGAGGAAAATCCCTCACCCCTTATAAAGTTCCTCTCTGCTTCTCATTGTTACGACCCTCCACCAATGATTAGTTTGAAGTTGTGCTTGACCTAGAAATTAGGAAACACTTTGGTGCTCCTTCTGGGTACTCTGTGCACATAAATAAATACCATCAATTTTAAACAGCTTGAATGTACAAATTTATCATCAAACCTTTGATTGTTAGCAGAGATCAAGGGTTTGAACTGCTTAGTGCCTGTGATTTGTGAGGAAATGTTAAATGTCCAGTCACAATGCTACAGCCAAAGAAAATTTGCAAATGCCAAAAGATTTAAGCTGCAGCAGAAACTGGCTTGGCTTTAAGATAATTTTGGATATGAATGGTTATAGATTTCCGTGTGAATCAGAAAAGAATTTTTCACTTTGTCTCTGGAAGTCTTCAGGGCATAGTTTTTCATGTGAATTAAATGGTGATAACAAAGCAGAATTTTTACCACTTAACTTTGTAGCTCAAGCGGCTCAGGCACCAGCCTCATACACCAGAGCTGGGGGGTTCGAATCCAGCCCGGGCTCGCCAAACAACAATGACAACTTCAACCAAAAAATAGCCAGGCGCTGTGGCAGGTGCCTATGGTCCCAGCTACTTGGGAGGCTGAGGCAAGAGAATCGCTTAAGCCCAGGAGTTGGAGGTTGCTGTGAGCTCTCAAGCCATGGCACTCTACCCAGGGTGACAGCTGGAGGCTCTGTCTCAAAAAAAAAAAAAAGAATGTTTCTTGTCCTGCAATCTACTGTCACTTTTCACATTTAACTTGGGGATTTATTTTGAGAAAGCAGAAGTTTCCAAAAATGAGTCTTGAAAACACAGAGCAAGAAAGTGGCGCTCAAAATGAGATTTGCAGCATAAATACATAGGCAACTTTATAAAACAACAGATAGCCAAAGATACAGAGTTAGAACTTCATGGACTAGCTTTGGTGATCTTGATACTGTTTGAATTCCCTGTAGGAGATTTTGATGTTCATCTAAGAGTTACGTCAAAAGCATTTATCATCAGTATGTCTTCTGGATAATATAAATAACATCAATATTTTCCAGGTCCCCCATGTGACATTTATTTGCTTTTAAAATGGTTCTTCTCAGAACCATTTGATTAACCTCCCCATCAGTCCCTGGTAGCTGTCTAGAGCAGCCATCCCCAACCTTTTTAGCACTGGGAACTGATCTCAAGGAAGACAACTTTTTTCATGGACCTGGGCAGGGAGGGAATGGGAAGCAGAGCTCTTCTGGTGGGAGGCAGGGTGTGAGGGTGTGTCCTAGTTCCTAATAGGCCAGGGAAGCCATCCTTGATGTTAATGTCATGGACAATTTTCATTCTTCTCCTAATTAACTGGACACTTTGCAGGATATGAACCTCTTCTATTTTGCTTCCTATATTACAACTAGTCATTAGTATCGTATGTGGCCCATTATAGGTAATCAATATTTACAGAATGAATATAGAGCTTCACCTATTGCTCTTTGCAATTAAAATGTTCTTTCTTAGAATTAGCATAATGAAATAGTGATTTGGATGGGGCTGGGGTGAGGCAGTGGTCACTACAAGCACTACAGCTTTAAAGCGTGTCTCCATCCTAGTACAAGGCCTGGTTGCATTGAGTCCCACGGTGTTTTAAAAGGCAGCTGATAACGAAGACTCTGAATACTCACATACCCTATATGTGGTCTTCATTTGCTCTCACAGCTATGCAAGTGTAGTTGACACGGAAAAACTGAAAATTTTGCAGTAGAAAAACATAACTCAGTGACACAGGAGTAAAGATGCTCTTTGACATATTCAACCAGGTGCATATTCAGCCAGTACTGGATTTCTGATGCGTGTTTCAAGAGTTTAGGAGCTAAGTTCACTTGTGTCTAATATTTGTCACTTCCTTCCCTAAGGCACAGTGCATTCACCTCAGGGATAAAGATAGTTTAATTTTGACTCCAGAGAAAATGAAGTTTTTCAAAACTGGGAACGTGGAACTCTGATCCAATTTTGCAAAACAATAATGAGCCATTGATGTAACTCTATTTCAGCGTTTTCCTAAGTAGACATCTTCCCCTTTCAATGCTGCTGACCATGGGATTAAAGCTCACACCCCTTACTTCAGGTGTGGGCCCCAGCCCCTGTGCTTTTAGGTTAACTGCTGTATCTTCTCTAATGGAATTTTTTTTGTTAATAACATTAAGTATTGGTTTAAAGCGATGTGGAAACTGATTGGCAATATGTGCTGAACTTTTCGTGTAAATTGTGCCATAAAAATGTTATGCAGACGTCGTTTCCAAATACCAGTTTCTACTTACCCAACTTAGTATGTAAGTGTGGGATGTGTCAGCAGAACTGACTGTCTTCTGCTCATCCTGTGATCTGGTGAGACTCCACCCTTGACCTATCCGTCCGTGCCAAAGCTGGGGGTGACTAAAGTAATAATACCTCTCTGATCTCTTTCCTGGTTGCTCTTCATCATCATGCAACATATATTTCCATGTCTAGAAAAACACAGAAACATTTTTGAGTGATAAGTAACTTGTCCTTTTCAGTGTTATCCTCAGAGGTTGTAAGAGTCTGAATTTTGGATCATATTCTGAACTGTTTCGAAAATGGTGAAGTCTTATTCTGAATTGTCTTATTCTGAGAGTAATTTCCCATTGACCCAGTTTTAGGATATTCAGATTGAAGTTTTAAAATTCAGACCGATATGTAGAAGCCAGTGTCATAGAACCCTACCAAAAGGGCATATGTTTCATTTTATTTCCTGCTTACTATCTTTTGGAACTGGAGCAAATAGGTATTTATGTGTTATTTTAAAACTGTTCTTTTTTCCAAATTCCTTTGCTTTTTCTTAAGACTGCACAATTCTTGAGGGCAAGTGCTTTTTTAAAGATGTAGATATTACTCCCTCTGGGTCCTAATTCTTCCGGTTATACACAGACAGTAATGGACAAAAATGTGCTAATTTGTCCAAACAATTTAAAAATATGCTAATGTCTATGATTAGTCTTAAGAGAAACGCAACTTAGTGACATTAATAGTGAAATGTTAATGGTACCATTGTTGAGGCACAGTGGTTAGGAATCAGCCCCTATAAACAAGGAGGAAATTAGAGGAACAACTTGTTGCATTTCTTTTTTTTGTAGTTCGGAGGCTCCGTTATTACCAGAAATAATAAAAGAATATTGAACATTTCAGGAAGTAAAAGCCATTAGACTCTTATTGGCCTGACAGAATCCGCCACATCAGTTTTTTATAATCAGAAATGTGTTATGAAATGTTTACAAAAATCACGACCTTATGCTTGGTGTGCTTTTCGGAATGATAGCTGATACTTTGTCAGACCTGTAATGTAAAATCAACGCACTCTTTCTGTGTATCAGATGCTGGGCTTATGTGTAAGGCGTTTGCTGTTTCAAAGCTGCTTTGATTACATTGCTTAAAGCAAAGCACTGAGATGTTGGTCAGTCACTTGAACTCCCTGGAGTGTGGAATAATGGTAGCTAGCCAGGATGGAAGTCCAGTTGCTACCGTGATCGTCTTGTGACAGTGTGTGATTATGGAAGGACCTTGTTTTCTTGCCAGCGACTTTTCTCCTAGGTAGCTGCCCTTTGCTTCATTTGACTAAAGCCCATTTTAAATTCTGCTTCCTGGTTTGCAGGGGCGCAGAGAGCAACCAGGTATCTTAAGCACAGCTCTCTGAACTTTATGGTGTTTCTAAGAAAGGAGCAGTATGTCCCCTGAGGAGAACTGATATCTAATTTGCCACTTCCTTCTTTCTTTCGTTCCCAATCATTTCATTTTCCTAGGCATGCATTCCTGCACGTATTTTCCATGTACCCGGCAGGTACATGGCACAGCGCTGTGCCTACGAATATAACAGTATCTAAACCATCTCAGGGATTGTCACCAGCATCACTGTAGGTTCCAGGTGCACGGGTAACCTCAGAGAAAGGAAGTTATGTAATCTGCCGTTTCTGCTCGTTTGCTTAAATCCTTAATATCAAGTAGACTTTTATTTCCATCTTTAATCCAAAAGTATTTATTGAGTTCAGACAAGGGTAGAGTCTGAGACTAGAATGTAAAATTAATTCAAGGAAAGAACATACTCTGCAAAAGTTGAAATGATCCCTTCTCCCTTCGGGGAGAAAAAATATTTTCTTAAATAATAACTACAGATGACGGCTGTTTCCTGGATTAAGGAATGATGGCATCGTGGGATTCCATTTACAAGAGAATCCAGTTCACAAAATAAATGGTAGCAAAGGTCAGAGTAAGACTCGTTTCGCCTGGCCCAGGAGGACATTGTACATCATGCCTTCAGTGTAAGAAAAATATTTTTAAAAGCTTGGGCTATATTACCTCCTTTAATTTGGTTCGTTATGCCCCTGTTAGTCTGTTTGAACTTCCATAACAAAATACCTTAGATTATGTGACTTAAACGATATAAATTTATTTTCTTACAGTACTATAGGCTGGACACCCAAGATGCGAGTGTGAGTGTGGTCTGCTTCTGGCGGGGAGAGGGGGGGACTGTCTTCCTGGCCTGCTTCTAGCTTGTGCTCGTGTGACCTTCACTCAGAGCCATGAACTTGGACAGTACGAGGGCTCTGATCTCTCTTCCTCTTCATGGAAGGACTAACCCTACTAGGGCAGGGTCCTACCTTGATGAGCTCATTTAACCTTAATTTCTTATGTAAAGGCCATAATCTATCTACTGCTTCAAAATATGAATTTTGAAAGGACATTGTTCAGTCCATAGCAACTACTGAAGGGTCTGTTCCGAGAATGGCATCAGTGTAGTGAGACTGTCCTAAGTGGTTACAGGCATCTGGGTGACGCGCAGATGTGATCTCGCAGCTGTCCCTCTACTGCCTTCCACTTTATCCAGGACAGACCAGAGCATCAGTCACAAAAGACAGTGTGGAGCAAAAGCAACCTCACCCTCGGAATAACATCACCACCAATAACAATTTAGAGCCCCCAATAATGGGAAAAGTCTCCATTTGAATTTTGCCTCAGAACGGATGCTCCAGGGCTGAGTAGATGGGCAGTTTGCAACATTTCATGTGTGCATGAAATAATCTGTATTCCCTTATTATTAGATGCAGATTGCATTAGAGCAAACATTTTAATTTGTTCAGATTGTCAGATCTTTTTCTGCTTGATTGACCAATTCTGGCAAGATATGTTTGTATCTCCCATCGTGGGCAGGGAATTGTCAACTTTTCTCTTATAATTCACTAAATTTTTGTTTTATGTATTTTGAAACTATGCATTAAGTGCCCACAAATTTTTATTTCCTAGTGAATTATTAGTTCAATAATTATCTCACTATTCCCTTGATCCTTGATGAATTTTTGGCCCTAATTCCACTCGCTCTGAAGTAGTATTTTTCTTCCTTTTTTTTCATTAAGTCATAACTGTGTACATTGATGCATTTATGGGGTTCAGTGTACTGATTTGATATACAATGTGAAATGCTTACATTAAACTGATTAACACAGCCATCACGATTATATTCTTCTCTTAATAGTTTTGAAATGTACCTTTGCATCATGCACATTAGGTGAGGTCCCCCAAATGCCCTCCCACGTCCCTCCTCCCTTCCCCCCTCTCTCGTCTTCCCTTCTACTTTCTGGACTATTTTTCTTGTGTACTCTATTTCTTCATCCTTTAATTTACCTTTTTTAGTTGTACCTCATGAATGTAGCATAGAGACAGATTTTAAAAAGTTAAACTCATATTCTTTTTGAGTATTTTCTCTTATTCACATTTATTGTTATTACCTGTTTAGTTTATTTTTACTCTATAATGTAGAATACTATATACATCTCAGTTTTTCCCCCTTTTCACAAATCATTTTGAGCAACTTTTTAAAAATTCCTTTTTTCTCTCTACTAACTTGGAAGGTACACATTTTTTATTTCTATTCTTTAATGATTTCCATGAAATGTTTCTTTTGATACTTCCCTCGGTAGCAAGGTCTATCATTAATCACCAACTATAGCTTTGGTTTGGTTCCCCCAAACCATTCACAGACTTTAGAATCATTTAATCTCCATAACACCCTCCCATTTTACATGATTTTGTTTTCTATTATTTTAGAAATTTACAATTGTTGTGTCCTATATACATATTTATTTAGATATATTTTATGTGTACCTGCTTATGTATGTGCATTCTTGTTCACTATTATTTCTTGCATCTGCTTCCAGTAATTGCTTTTCCCTAAATAAATTAGTAGTCCCTCCCATTATGTTCTCTTAATAATACTCAGCCCTTTTTAATCCTTATAAATGCTGTATTTGCTCCTTACTGTTGAATAATAAACTGACTATATTAAAGTTTATATTGAATTAATTTCTCACAGATCTTTGCAAATATCATTCCGTTATTGTCCGAGTTCTTTTCATGCTACTGTGGAGATTGTCAGATAAATTATAGTTCCTTTGTAGGTGATTGTCTTTTCTCTCTGATTACTTGTAAATCTTATTTAACTTTGATATTTTACAGTTACACATGATCTGTCTAGGTGTAGATAGTTTTCTTCTATGATTTGAGTTTTCCAAATACAATGATTCCTTTCATTCATCAATTTCAGGAAACTTTTACCATTGTTTCTTCAAAATATTTCTATTCCTGTCTTTACTATTCTCTTCTCCTGGAATTCATGCTAGAGATACAACTATTCATTCTGCCTTCCATGTAACTAATTAAAAAATAAATAAATAAAAAAATTGTTACTACTTTTCACCTGTGAAATTTAATAAATGCTTTAATTTTCCTCTATGGTTTTAATTTCAATGTATTTATTTCTTCACAAAAATGTTTCAAATGTAACTTTAGTTTTAATAGTGATTTGTTTTAGGTCATTACTTATATGCTTATTTTTAGCATGTTTCCAACTAATTATTATCAATTTCCTCAACTGCAAGAGGAAATCATTGTACTTACTCATTGAGTTACTATGGGTGTTAATTGCCTGAATACATCAACTGTCCTTGGAGTAGTACTTGCCATATAGTAACTCCTTAATAAATATTGATCGTTACCATAACCATCCCCAGAAGATTATGGGAGCCTATTCCTATTTGTTAGTTTGATGAATCTGTGTACCTACCTGTATATTCTCAAATTTTGGATTGCAAGCTTCTTTTAAGGAAACTTCATCTGTAGAACTTTGGAATACATCTTTCCCAAGTAGTTTTTATATTTTCATCTATCAGCTGCCTTAAGGTTGTTATTAGCCTGGAGTATTTTTGCTTCTAATTAATCAAAGGAGATTGGGATTCCCAGAGCTAGTATAGTATAAATTTTACCGCCAAACCCTAATGAATATAGACTAATGGACCAGTGTGGACATATTTTTAGGAAGAATGGATGTGTTTTTTTACCTTCTAAAACTCAGGCCAAGACAAACAAGCTTCCCCAGTAACTTCATATATTGGTAATTATAACCCATAGAAAGGCCTGGGTTCATGAAATGGCCTCACACCCAACCCCCGCCCCTTCATGTGGGCCTAAGCCTGAATCTTTAAGCACACGTGGCTACAAATGTCCAGTATAACCAAACACACAGTCCAGGAGGGTGCTTCTAGGCAGTGGCAGTGTCAATCCAGAGGCTGCTCAGAGGTAAGTACTCTTTTGGGGTGTGTGGGGGGAGAGTGAGAATTAAAAGTCTGATGTGCATTTTAGAATGATTGCTATTGTCACCACCTGGCCGTGGAGTGTAAGTCTGGATGATATAGGTTAGGGGACTAAAACAATAATCCTGGGAAAAGGTGATGAGGACTGGAGCAAGGCAGGAGAGAAGCAGATTTAGGAGAGGATAGAACAACGACAGACTTTAAAGGAAGAGAACACTCAGGATGTGTTAGAAATGTTGAGAGCAACGATAAGAGATCAAAACAATGAACAAGAAAATGTGGGCTATTGAGAGGAAAAGGACCTGTAGAATTTTGATATTTTAGGAAAGATCAGGGTAAGAGGATCCAGCCAAGGAGACTGAGACTGTCAAATGCCAGGAGGAAAACCGGGAAAGGAAGTGTTTTAAGCTTCTTTTCATAAAATGTGGAAGCATTACTGGTGAACTATGACTTGTGCGGACCATCCATTTGGCTAAGCAGGGCCTGATTTAGATACTAGAGCAAGTCAAGTAACCCAGAGCTCCACCACCTGTGCTTTAGATGAGATGTAGGAAAGCTGGCCAGGGATAAGAAACTGGAAGCGTCTTTTTAAAGAGCTTTTAAAATGGATCTTTCTGATTGCCATTTTTCCTTCTGCCTGACTCATAATCCTACTTCTGGAATTGAGAAGGTGATAATCTCCTAAGAAGTCACTTGATCTTTATGGAAGGGGCTCTGCTACCCAGTAAGCACCTTACTGCATATCTAGTCCATTGTAGGGTTGCCGCTTGAGACAGGATGTGCAACTTTTGAACGTTTGTATTCTGAATGGCTGATCTTTGCGCTCAACCTAGGAAATGGTCTCAAAAGAAGTTTGTTTGTTCATGTCTGAGTGTGTATGTTTGTTTTCATTGATCCAGCTTAACAAAGGAGTCTGTACAATTTTTCCTTCTTCTAGAGCTTTGAAGAGTTGAAATGATTTCTCCCTTGGATGATTGTTCCTGATAACCATTCTTGATAACTATTGTGCTAGGTATTTTGTTATATTTTGAGAAGTAGGGAAGGGGATGTTACTATAGTCTTTTAAACTTAAGTCAAGATCCTTTGCTATCAACACCAAATTGTACAGAAAAGGCACATTATTGAACTTTACATCATATTATTTTTTTAACCAAACTGAATTAAGTGAATGCATGACAATCAAGAGAAGTTTCAGACCTACAGACTCACACATAAAGGCAAAAGACTAGCATGTACAAGATGCCAGGTATTTATCTGCAGTGAGAAGCATGTCTGTCTGATGGAGGAGAGATTCGTGCCTTTTCATCTTTTTTCTTTCTAAGCAAACTTCATGGGAAATCAGATTATCAGAAGGATGCATAGCAAGGTTGTGATCAAAATTAGAAATCTGGTTACATTATTTAATTGCATAAGCTTTTGAGAATTTGTCTGTCTTCCTCATTAGGATATACCTATACATCTGATGAAGTACTTGTGATGCCTTATCGGGTACCCCCTCCTCTAGTGTTGTGTTTCCAAAGGTGATTAATCCACCTTTTAAGTGGGTTATTAAAACTTTATATTCAATGTATTATATTATATACATTTAAGTTTATTTTTCTTATTATAATGCAAGCTCCACGGATATCTAGAACAGGGATTAGCAAATAGTTTCTGTTAAGGACCACTTAGGAAATATAAATTGTTGTGCAAAAGCAGAAGTAGACAATTTGTAAGTGTATTGGCACAAATGTGTCCCAATAAAGCTTTATTTACAAAAGCATATGGTGGTCCAGGTTTTAACAACCTCTGCTCTAGAAGGTGTCTGGTATATAATAGGAATTTAAAAAAATGTGGAATAAATGAAATGAATCAGGGTATTATTGTCCTTATCATTACCGTCATTGTCATCACTGACTATGAATGTCCAGGATTTATGAAGTAAGTAAGTTTGGCACTAAGTGATCTATGTGTATTTTCTCATTTAATTTATTACACCAATCCTATAAAGTGTATCAGTGTGTGTGTATATCTATATCTATCCATCTACCTCTCTAGAGATCTCTCTCTCTATATATATATACATATACATATATATATAAATATACATCCTACACCAATATACACCAATCCTATAAAGTGTTTCAGTGTGTGTGTATATATATATGTACATATGTGTGTGTATACATATATAATGACTTCAGTTTTATAGAGCAGTTTTAGGTTTATAGCAAAATTAAGAGAAGGTAAAAAGATACCCCACAATCCCGGTACATGCATCTTCTCCCCCATAATCGACATAACCTACCTGAGTGTTATAGTATTTGTAACAGGTAAGGAACCTGCCATGACACATCATTGTGGAACGAAGTCCACAGTTTTCACTGGGTTATTAGTTAATATCTGTTCAGGCTCTGAAGAACAAAATCCCGAATAACACCGGCTTGCACGTGTCAGAAAGTGGTATGTTTTAATGTCTGTGGTGTGTAAAGTGAGCGACCCGTGGTGCGGGGACAGCTCCCTGGTTATATGGCATCTATCTCGGTTCCTTCCACGTTGTGGTTTCCCCATTTTCATTCAAGCCCCACAGTGGCCACTCATTACCCCAGTCATCACCTCTGATTCCAGCCAGCAGGAGGAAGGAAAGGTGAAGAGGATCTCCTTATCCCTTTACAGAGACTCTTGAAGTTGAAAATGCCTTTTCTGCTTAATATCATTTGCTAGAATGAGATTAAGCAGGTAATACTTAAACTTGCAGTTGAGATTCCATAATGTTGCATTTATTTTAAGAAACCATGTGCTCAATTAGAAATTAAGGAATCTTAAGAAGATGGATATGAGCAAATAATGATAGCTAATGAATAACTTCTGCCACATTTGGACTTCATTATTTCCATTTTCTAGAAACGCAAGTTTAGGAAGTTTATGTAACTTGCCCGGGGAAAGTGTTGGAGGAACAGAGATTCTGTGTGAACAAACCCGGCCTCTGAGCGCTAGACTTGACCTTCCCGGTCTATTATGGATTGGTATTTTAGACTATATTTTCCATTGGAAACCTCATTTCTTTTCAAGTGTTTTAATAGCACTTTAGTGATACCTTAAGACAGAGTAAATGTTCATAAGTTGTCTGAATCAAAGCATTTGGTTTTGATATAATTTACGTACAAAGATATAATATACAGTGGTACAGGGCTGGGCTTGGTGGCTCATGCTTGTAATCCCAGCACGCTGGGAGGCCAAGGCAGTGGATTACCTGAGCTCAGTAGTTCTAGACCAGTATGAGCAAGAGCAAGACCCCGTCTCTACTAAAAATAGAAAAACTAACTGGGCATCCTGACAGGTGTCTATAGTCCCAGCTACTCTGGAGGCTAAGGCAAGAGGATCACTTGAACCCAGAAATTTGAGGTTTCTTTCTTTTTTCTTTTCTTTTTTTTTTTTTTTAGAGGCAGAGTCTCACCTTATCGCCCTCAGTAGAGTGCTGTGGTGTCACAGCTCACAGCAACCTCTAGTTCTTGTGTTTAGGCGATTCTCTTGCCTTAGCCTCCCAAGTAGCTGGGACTGCAGGTTTCTGCCACAATGCCTGGCTATTTTTTTGTTGCAGTTTGGCCAGGGCCAGGTTCGAACCCACCACCCTTGGTATATGAGGCTGGCACCCTAGTCACTGAGCCACAGGTGCCACTCAAATTTGAGGTTTCTGTGAGCTATGATAGCACCACGGCATGCTACCCTGTCTTACTCTGTCACACACACACACACACACAATGGTAAATTTCTAAAGGGCACTGTAAATGAGTCCACAGTAGAGAGGACACTTGCCGATGGAACCCAGAACATGATCTCAGTACCTGGGGGACATGGTGCCAACTGTGTCACAGCACAGTCATGTCTACAGTAATCGATGAGACAGAAATTCTGTGGTGAATATTCTCTATTTAAAGGAAATTCACTAAATAATTGGGACCATAAGATGATATAATTTTATTATTAATTGTGATAATAAAAAAGTTAAATGTAGTATTTCTCACTTCTAAAATTATTAGAAATTCAAATTGCTCTATCAAACTCTCAAATTTATGTTTTCAGCATATAGCAAGAATCTGAAGATTTTTACAAAGGATACTAATAACTAATTTTTAATCCTGTCTGGCTTGGGGGTAACTCTTAAAAGTAGAATATTCAAGAAAATGACCTCTTAGCAAGTTTAAAATTGTATTTTCTGTGTAGTTTTGTTCATTTCCAATTAATTTGAAGCTGAGATGGTGTCACCATGTGCAATATATATCAATTTTCGGCAAAAGCTTACCATTTTATAAATTAAAATGCCACATGGAGTTATTTCTAGGTAAACAGCAATGGAGACCTATTAAAAAATTATTAGTCCAGAACCATGATCTCTTTCATGTATGAGGGTAGCAGTTAAACAGGGTGCCCCAAGTTTCCTGAAACTACAAAGGCATACCTCTGATTACATACATTTTGCACACATACCTTCTCAGTTATCAAAATTCAATTTAAACAAGTGATACTGAACTAGTTCTGAAAATGGAATCCAACTTTCCTTGTAGAATTTTACTTTAATATTTCTAAAATGAGCAGTTTGAAGGCAGGAATGCTTTCTCACGTATGTTTAAATCCTAAGTATGGAGTGTACAACTGGGATCATGGACGTGGCTGAGTAAATAATACTTGCTTGAATGAATGAAATAATAAAAAGAAAATTTCATACCTGGTATAACACTATATGTACGAAATATAGTACTTGTATTTCTCACAAGCACCTAATAAAACCATTTTCTGAAGCAAAATTTATGGTCATCCTTATAATTCAACAAAAATACGGATTTGGAAAGACAATATTTTGAAAGATTTATTCAAAATGTACTATTGGAATAAAGTGATAGATTTAAAAAGGTCTATTTTAATATCAAAGATATAGATCCTTAGATCATTTTTCTTGATATCATACAAATGTCTTTAGAAATATTTGTGGGTTTTTTTTAATTCCTCTGTCCTCACCCACAGTGACACTCTTTTATATTTCACCGGCGTGTATCTTTAATTGGAAATTGCCTGCAATTTGAAATTTGGAAGACCATTTCAACCCCAGAACTGTTTCACTCTGATTAAGCCGCATTGTATTTTACTGTTGCTCGCGAAGTCTCCTGCCCTCAGCCCTGTTTCCTTTCACCTCTCGGTCAAAGAACGGCATCATTTCCTAGTGAGGAGAGTACATTAAAAAGCACAATAATAATAATAATAAATGTTAATCAAAAAACTGCATGTGTCTTTCTGATTGTGCCAGTGTTGTGGTATTCAATTATGCAATTTTCATTGGCATATTAATCATCTTTTCAACAAACAAGCCGGCGTTAATTAAAGCAAACCATGGATAAAGACATGTTGCCGGATCATCATTCTGTTTATCACAGAGCGCAGGCTGGCCGTTAAGTAAATTCCGGACTGTGAGAGGAATTTCAATGTTGGCCTCATCTTTTTTGTTGTTGTTGTTGGAGTTTGAATGCAACTCATCTACCAATAATAACAACAAATTTCCGACTTCACAGGAGAAAGATGAATTTGTCTGTAATTAATGGGGAAGAAAGAAAGAATGGCTGTGTGCTTCATATGTGGAATTGGGCTACTTACGTCCAAATAATTTTTGAGGATTTTTCATTTTCCCCCTTAACGTGCAGTGCTAGGAGGACGGGATAGAATAGTGAATTTGTTTCCTTATGCTACCTTGCAAAAAATATTCTTCAGTAAAGAGTGAGTGGTTATAGTTTATATGCAAAAGTCAGTGTTTTTATAAAAAGAATGCATTATGACATGTAATATTTAAAAATATGGAACTTAAATCCTGTAATTTTAATCAAAATAAAATATTTGCTTGGAAGTGCAATGCAACCCATCGCACTTTCCCTATTCTAAGCTCTACTGCAAATGTCCTTCAACTCTTAAATTTTCGACTCTTTCCTAGTCCTCCTTTTTAAAGAGTTACCATAATAGCCTCAGGTCTTCAAAACCTACGAACACCAACAATAATATTCTTGAAGGGATAAATCAATTTAACAAACGGCGTTAAAACAAAATCAGGGATGTTTGCTGTTTTTCTGGGTATGTATCGGTAAGGTCTACATAAGACAGTAATTTTGATTCATCTTAAAACACTCGTTTCCACACATGCGCCCTTTGTTTATGCTCTTTAAAAATACAGACTTTTCACATATCTGGATGCCAGTTATGTGTGTGTTTCTCTAAGCTTACAGATTTTTGACACTTTGCACTGAAATCCTACCCAAGGTAATGGCTGCCAAATCTCAGATTATCTCCAGTATTGGGAAAAAATAGCACTGAATTTTCTAAACTACGTGTACCTGGAAAGATGATGCTGTTTGTGCAAAATGCTTATATATTGTTTCGCTTTTGAAGAAGATAAATACATAATCGCTTTTTGGAAAAATGACATACGAGGGAAAAATGGCCCTACACACAAGGGCCGAAAGGTATCTGTGACGTATGACAAAGGTAAGAGGTAGTGCAGGATCATCAGAGGAAAGACAAATGCGGAGACCTTTATGATTTACATGTAATTTTCTTCAAGGAGGTCATCACATTGATTTCCTAGAGTTGTTGAGTTGTAAATATAGTAGCACACATAAAATTCCTGGCATATGAGCAATACTGATTGGCAGTGATTATAATTGGATGAAATACTTCTGTTCTGAAATTAATGAAAATAAATATAAATAGGACTTTTTTTCTCGATCTTATTTTTATATGTAACCTATATTTTGATACCGATAAGTAAACTATAATATTTACAAATACAATTATTTTCCTATTATTTGCAATAGTTATGGATGCTTCATAGATTTGCTTCCTAATTTTATGTAGTTTTTTTTTATGGACTTTGAGTTGATTTGAGACCTCTATAATTTCCCCTTTGGGGAAGCAGCATTTATACAAAGCAATTTGGCAGGATTTAAATGTCCTTACATATGTCTTGCTTTGGAAATGCTATAAATGCAGTTATTTTCTCTTAATGTCTTTTATTGCAAATTAAAAGTTTGTTTTTATAGAACAGGGGTTGGTGTTAGGACTTCCCATTTCTTCTTGTATGAGGTTCTAAGCTTCTATTCCATTCAGCACCCCACCTCCTAAATTTAACTTAGTAGCTGCTTTGTGTAGAAAGAAAAAATGATTTCGTGGAGGTGCTGATCTGTGCTGGAAATTCTGGCAGTAGGATATGGAAAGCATCAATAATCTTCTTGGAAAAGCAGTGACTTACAGATGACAATTATGTCCAGATTCAACTCTGGAAGAAAGGAGAGTATGAACATTTCTTTACATTTTATGCCTTGAGATTTGGACAGTCTTTTTACCTAATACTGTACAACACACACGAGAAGAAGTCCTTCTTTTGTTCCACGTGTGATATCACCTGATGACATCATGCCAAGGTTGTGACAGACAGATTTTCTCACCTTGGTCTCATTTCCACGTGATAGTTTTAGCCACCTTGGCCCCACTGTGCTATTCCAAACCACATGTTTGCCTGTAGATCCTTAAGAATACTCCTCTGGGTAGACAGATTTATCAGTAGACAGACAGCAGTTAAAGTACACCAATTTATATCTTGTGCTGCCTCTAACTCTTTTGCCTTTTTTTCCACTTCAGCAACTCTTGTAAAAATCATCTGCCTATGATTTCTGCGTATTTTCTTTTAATTACCCCCTTGCTACAGTATCAGACTTCTCCATTTTAGGAATTCTCTTGGCTGCTACATCCAAGGACCATTCATTCCTTAACTTATCTGACCTTCAGAACAATGGTATCCTTCTTGAAACGATCTTTACATTACTCTGGGGTCCTCCTCTTACCCCTCTACTAGAAGCCTCCTTAACTTAGCTGTTGGTCCCCAAGATCCTCTTCTCAGCTTGGGCTTCTATTCACCCTACTCATGCTTTCTGGTGAACACCTATAGCCAGGTATCACTAGGAGAGTGACTTCTAAATTGATCACACCTATATGTTGCCACCAAAAAAGTAACCTCCAATCATCTCAAGTCCATGCTGAAACTGAATGTTGCGACTGTCCTCCAAGTCAGCTCCTTTTGCATTATGCTTTTAAATGAAACCTTCACCTTTCATGTATTCCTGGAGCTAAACACTAAGATGTCATCCTTGACTCTTGGGTGTCCCTCTTCCCCTCCTGTCTCCCTCGTTCAGTTCTCTATTGAATCTGTCACTGTCCCTTGTGGTTTTGCTTTCATAGGGGCCACTGTCTTTTTTCCTTTGAATTTGCCATACAGAACTCTTCCATGTCCCCTATGGCCAGGCCTTTCCACAGGCTCTCAGCCTAGAATTTCCTTATGTGCCTTCTTTGTCGTTGACCTTTCACATTGCCTATTGGAGAAAATATCTGGGTTAGTGTTCCTTAAAATGTGGTCTGTGCACCTGCAGCGACAGCATTACCTGGAAAATTCTTAAGCATCATCTTAGACGTACTGAATGAATAACTCCAAACCAAGCAAACTGTGTTTTATCAAGCACTCTGGGGAATTCTGATGGACACCAAAATTAGCTCAGGGCACAAGTCAGCAAAGGTTTTTTCGTTTAAGGTCCATATGTTAGATATTTAGGCTTTGCAGGCCAAGAAACAAAATAAAAACTATTATGTATCTTTAACAATAAGAAGACTAGAAAAATGTCCACAAAGTTTATATTGCTGAAATTCAAGATTTTATTGATGAACAAAGAAATCTGAATTCCTTATAATAATCACAAATAATTCAATATTATAACTCTACTTTGAAAAAGTAGAATAAAGAAATTTGAATTTCCTATAATAATCACAAATAATGCAATATTATAAGTCTACTTTTAAAAGACCATTTAAAAGTATAGACGCCGTTCTTAGCTCATGGCTATACCAAACAGAGATCCTGGCTCAGATTTGGCTTACTCCTGTGGGTTGCCAACTTCTGACCTGCCTCCAGCCCTCAGTAGCTCTCACTAGCCTCGTATTTGCCGTGGCCTTGAACATCGTGTTTACATTTTAGTCATCTGTTTGTGTGCCTCCTTCTTTACCACATCTAAATCGCCTTGAGGGCAGTAATTACATTTTATTAATCTATATGTTATCAGCAGAAAGTATAGTGCTGGGCTCGGTAAACATTTGCTCAGTGACTACAGGAAAGAATGAATACATTGGAAAGCACAGATTGCTATTTTCTGATGAATCTTCCGCTGGTTTATTTGGTACCGTTTTCATGTTTTAAACATTTTCTGTAGTTTTTTTGGATTTTGCCTTCTTGCTTATTTCTGGCTTGTCAATATCCACGTACGGCAATTCATTTGATTCATTTCTTTTCCTCCTTTTATGAACATCTTCACCTCAACTCATGCTATGGTCCCTCCCAGTTGCAAGATAGGGAGTGTTTATTACGGGTGCCATTTTTTAAATTTAACATTTCATGGTTTTGTTGCTGAAGAAGAAAAAGAAATAGATACAGACTCTCTGCCATGCGTAGAGTTTTAAATTATAGTGGTTCCTCCTCTTAAAAATCTTCCATGACCAATTATATTGTTTTGCTGAACTTCTTGGTCACAGCCCATCTATTTTGATCACACAAATCTTCTGTTTGTTAAAGTGTTTGTTTCGAAATAACTTTAGGCTTATGGAAGAGTTGCAAAAATAGTAAAGAAAGTTCCTGGGTATACTTTACCCAGCTTTTTCTAATGTTACCGTCATACATTATCTATTAGGATTATCAAAAGCAAGGAATTAACAGTGATACTATGCTATTAACTCAACTGCAGGCTTTATTCAGATTTTAGGATTGGTTTTCCATGAATGTCCCTTTTCTCTTTTTAGGTCTCCACCATCCCACGTTAGTTAGGGTTTTTTTTATTTGTTTGTTTTGCTAGTCAAACATGGTTGTCCAATTGGGTTTCGTGTCTTCTTACTCCCATCTTTGACAATTCCTCAGTCTTTTCTTGTCTTTCATGACACTTTGGAGATCAGCGCTGAGTTATGTCATAAAATATCTCTATATTTGGGCTTTTCTGATGTTCTCTCAGGATTAGATTGGTCAGAAACTACCCCCTCCCCCAAATAATAATAACGATGTGTCTTTTTAGTGTGTTATGTCAGAAAGCACACAGTTGTCATTTGTCTGGTGATGGTGATCTCAGTCCCCTGAGGACAGTGGGATCTGCAAGCCACACATTGTACTTGAGGTGAGCCCATGTTAGCTGAAATAACTCATAAAGCATTCTGGCATTACAGCTAATCTCGAGTAACACAATGGATGCTAAAGTATGGTGTCAACGGTCAGCAAAGGGATATCTTTGGATGAAAATGAAATAAACAGAAAGTTAAATTATGAGAATTTCGTACTATTTAATTATCATTGAAGACCAATGAACCTGAAAAAAATTGAAGTGCTCTACCCTTATTTATGAAAACATATCAAGATTTAACTTGGGCTTCTTCTTGACCATGTTCGCATTAAAAAAATTCATGTTTTTTTCATGTCAAGAATTACTCTTTTTATGTCATGATTATGCAACATTTTGTATCTCTTTTAGGAAGATTGGGCAAAGAAAGGAGGAAGAGTGTAAAGGCAGAAGCTTTTATATAAAGGGCAGTCATGAAGCGCTTTCGGGTAGTGGAGCCATGTCTCGGAAAGCCAGTTGCAGTCTTCAATAGCTATGCCACTGATATTTGTTGGTAGATTGAGAGAATAGCAGTAGCACTTTTGAGTTAAAGTTCAATTCAATAAATAAAAGAATAATTGAAAATGTTCTTTATCTGCCTGCATATTGCAGCAGAATAGATATGCAATCTCTATCTTATTGTTACGGAGTCTGATACCACAGTTGCTCTATATAAAGATTTTTAGTGGAATTTGTACTTGATTCTCTTATTACTAATTTAGACATGAGTTCACTGACCACCTGCAGTGTGGCCAGTGTGGTGCCAGGTGCTCCTGTCTCATCTGTGGAAGGCAGAAAAGATCTCCTGCAGGTGAATTGGGAACATTGGATGCCCAATATACACTTTGCACAATTTCCAGTGTAACAATTAGTATTTCGCAGTTTATTTACATAGATGTCTACCTTTTGGCTTGAACCCGAAGCCCCGTCTTTTATTTTTATATCCTCAGTATCTGCTCTTATCACAGTTAAATCCCTGGAAAACACAGTAAGGGTTAGCAAGAGGGATTTGTAGAGGAAAGACCAGGCAAAGATACAATTCAATGAAAAAATCACCCTGAGTTTGGGCCAAGGTGGGGTGGGAGGAGGGGCAGTGGAGCTGGGAGAGGTGCTCAGGGGAATGGATAAGACGTGCCTTGCATGCTAGGCAAACAGATTTAAACTTGATCAACAAGTGACGGGAAGCCATTGGGCCAGCCCACTAATATCTAATGAACTCAGAGAAGATCCCTGAATTACAGTAATAAGAGCCTAGCCTAGTTCATAGATCCATGCAGGCATTGGGCCATGCAGTGAGGAACCAGATTGAAAGTGTGGAATATAAAGTGTAATAAAAGAGAATTTTCCCCTGTGAGCACATAGCCAACTCCAGGAAAGCTTTGAAACTGCATAATTGACTTTGGTACTCTCCTGTCCCCTCTTCTGTCCTTCCCTCCTCTGTCTGCTGGTGCTCCCTACCCTTAGTCCTTCTCCCCAGAGACTGGCCTACTACACAGTCCCCATCCACTTTCTTTTCTCCCACAATTCAGAGAATGTGAGTTTGGGGATTTCTGCTGGAGTCCAGGAAGAAAAAAAGGGAAAAGGTGAAGTGACTTTTAGTCACACTCTGAGACTTTATTTACTCTTTTAAAGAGAATACTTGTGGTTCAATAAAACCTCATAGTTGGTGAGATTTCAGACTGTGAGTGTAATTGTTTGGAGTACAGTATATCTGATAGGAGGGGAGGAGATTCTGAGGTTTTATGGAAGGAGAGCAGATACCACAGTCAAATTCTCAAGCTCTCCCTACTTTGTACAGCTTTTAATTTTTTTTTTGTTTGTTTTCCTTTTTGTCATAAAACTCTAAAACCTTAACATTATTGTGAAACACTCGCTCTTCTCAACCCTCCCATTTTGCGTTAACTGCCGTGTCTTAAGCCAAAACTGATTGGTTTAACAGGGACATGGTTTTTCACACACCATAGGTTAAGAGAAAAAAGGAGCTTTTTGTAGGCGCATACGTGGAGGGTGATTGGAAGTTCGGATTTGGAAATGTAGCATTTACAATTATGGGATTAGAGAGAGAGTCAAGGCTTCTTCAAAGTGATAAGGAAGCAGTTCTTACATGGAAATTTTATAAATTGGGTAAAAAAAATGTAATCATTTGCGATTCCAAAGCACCAATAATTTTGTATATATTTGGTTTTGCATTTTGGTGTAATAGTTATTATCTCTGTTATTGCAGAGAAGAATAAATTTAATCATTTGTCTAAGACCCTTCTATTCAGAATCTTAGTTTTCTTTTTTCTTTTTTTTTTTTTTTTAATTTTATTGAATGGTAACTATGTACATTAATGCCCTTCTGGGGTACAGTGTGGGGTTTTCACATGCAATCTGAAATACTTCCATCAAACTGATCAACACAGCCTTCATGTCATTT
>CAUYQV010023913.1:0-21523 GCA_963574575.1 Galagoides demidoff | reverse complement strand
TAGCTGGGACCACAGGCGCCCGCCACAACGCCCGGCCATTTTTTGGTTGCAGCCATCATTGTTTGGCGGGCCCGGGCTGGGGATTCGAACCCGCCACCTTAGGTGTATGTGGCTGGCGCCTTAGCCGATTGAGCCACAGGCGCCGAGCCACTATGGAGGTTCTACTCTATTTCTTCTGATATATGAGTATATTGGAATCCTATTTACTGTTAGTTTTCTTCTGATTTTTTTTTCTTTGAGTCTCATTCTGTCCCCCAGGCTAGAGTACCATGGTGTCCTGGCTCACAGCAACCTCAAACTCCTGGGCTCAAATGATTCTCTTGCCTCAGCCTCCCCAAGTGGCCCACCACAACACCCAGCTAGGATTGGCATTCTCCTTATTCACTAATTTCAAACTTTCACTTTCATGAAATATCAAATTGAGAAGGGAAACAAAGTAAGACTTAATTTGTATCCTTCATCCTTCTGAATAGCAGCTATGTGAACATTTAGAAAGAATCTTAGTAGAGAGGCTTTTCTATCACCTATCAACAGCTGCCAACAGACATCAAAGCAGAATCTAAGTAGACAAAAAGAAAAAAAAAATACACAGGAAGCTGGAAGGCAGGTCTGGATGGAATTAGAACCGTGCTACTGTGACTCTTCTCCCAGCGTTAAAAAACAGATGCAATCAGGAGGAACTAACAGATTGGCAGTCATCCACACATCTCCAGAGTTAACCTTAGTCTCCTATCAAGTACACAAGGCGTGTGGGTGTCTTAAATAAATATACCTAGTTGTATTCTCTTTTGAAGTTTATTAATTGGGATACTAAAATGACCACCTAAGTGACTGTCTATCTTTACTAGAGCTGCTAGTTCTCTCTACCTTTGTAAAGAACAAAGAGTTTATGGGTGAAGTCTAATAGATCTTATCCTCTAGTGTATGTTCCTCCTAAAGTCCCCAAAGTGAAATAAAACAGAGTAGCTCTTTAATGAATACTACTTTTTATTTCATATTTTACCTCTTAAGCTTTAGTACGTTATAAATTTCCATATTAACATGCTAGGACTTTGTCCTGTATCCTCATTGCCTAGACCCTCCTTACCTTTGGTGGGCGTTTAGATATTTATTACATTAATGAGACAAAAAATAGATCACACCATATTCTAACCAAGTCTCTTTTAAGGAGCTAAAGGAATACCTGAGATGATTAGCATGGAAAAGCAAGAACATAACTTGTTAGAGATTTTATTCTCTAGGAAATCCAACAGAAGAAATGCATATTTAAAAGGGGAGAGAGATGTATATTTAAAGGTAACGTTCTGGCTCAGCGCCTGTGGCTCAATTTGCTAAGGCGCCAGCCACATACATCTAGGGTGGCGGGTTCAAATCCCCAGCCCGGCCCCGCCAAACAACAATGATGGCTGCAACCAAAAAATGGCCGGGCATTGTGGCGGGCGCCTGAGGTCCCAGCTACTTGGGAGGCAGAGGCAGGAGACTCGCTTGAGCCCAGGAACTCGAGGTTGCTATGAGCTGTGATGCCATGGCACTCTACCCAGGGGGATAGCTTGAGGCTCCGTCTCAAAAAAAAAAAAAAAGATAATGTTCTAAGTTGTTCACTCGAAAACATGGAGGTTAATGAAAAGAGATATACTAAGTCCTCACTTAAGGTTAATAGGTTCCTGGAAACTGACTTAAAGAAAAAAGACATACAAGTTCTTGCATGACATCATTTTGTTCACTGTTGTTTAGTTACAACATTGATAAGGGAAACAAGTGGTTTAATTATACATCATTTCTCTTAAGGTTACAATTTCCAAGAATCTACTCATGAGGTTTAAACCCAAAGGAGCAAATTGGAGAGAAATAGCTTCTTTTCAAATAATGATCTGAAGATTTAACAATGCTAATAATATAAAGCACATCCAAATTTACTGGAATATTAATTTTAATACAATTATACATTCATGCTGTGGTGATAACTTTATTATTTGTATAACTATGTTTCTCAACTGACGCATGACAAAAGGCACAATCCAAAAGGAGACACCAACATTTACAATAACAGTTTTAAACAAATGTGGAGAAAGGACCAATTTGAAGTACTGAACAGGAAACATCTGAATATGGATCAACTTGGATAAATTTTCATTCCAGAAGATATTTTTACTTTTCAACATTGTTTCATCTTGCTCTGATGGCAGTTCCAGGTGCCCAGTGAGCTATTCTTAATATCCATTCAGCATAACAAGCATTTACATGGCTGAATAGCTAGGGAACTCTGATTTTTTTACATGAATTCTTCGGCTAAAAAGTCTGTCTTTTCCATTTCAGTTTATCCTGTGAAAATAAAAGTTTATGGCCTTCCCCCTTTACAGCATTCAGTAACTCAGCTATTTTACAAGAGATACACAAATTGAAAAACACCATCCGATCCCGATCATGTGCTTCAAGGCAAGGTAATATGCAAACTGTTAGAATCTACTTATCTTGTTTCCCTGAGAGGAATTTTTGGTCTCAAACAGCAGGTATTTAAAGAAAATGAAGCAATATAAAACTACTTTGTCTTACAAAAAAAAAAACCAAATAGAGATACTATTCTGTGGTTTATAGAATTAAGTGTTAAAACACCAAAAGGGATGTTATTTTTAAGCATTTGCTAAGTGAGAATCCTTTCTCATGAAACTCTGAATATTTGGAATGTATTTATAGAGTCATTAAAATATAATTCAGGAAAGAAATCAAGAAATTGACTTTTTTTATTCTATGTGGCTTTATAAATTTAGGTCTTCTGGATCATTAAGATACTAAGCTTCAATGTCTTATTTTTTTCAGTCCTAAAGCAGCATGTTACTCCCCTTCTTAGCTATGTCATGACCTGCCAAAGCTAAGTATTAATAAAGTGACTGCTCATCTTTTACTGTAAACACACAACTATGTTTCAATGTTGGTTGACATTCATTAGATATTGGTTTCTCAAAATGTATTTATGTAGGTCATGAAAAATGGGCAGAAGGAAACTTCACCCAAATTATGTAGCAGTGTTAAGCAAATTCAGTTTGTGAGCCAAAATTAAATCATTTGGGTCTTCAAACTTTCCCTTGTAACTTTTCTTTTAGCAATATAATTTTGTATTTTGGCCAAAGAGAGCTGTTTTCTTCTGGCAGACGAAATCATGCTTCTGCAGAAACATTGCCTTAGAACTATGAATCTGTTTCCTTTTCAATAGAGCACTAACCAATACAGCATTATATATTTATTTATCTAAGCTGATCTCTTTTAAAAGACTGATATAATGAAAAACTTGAAATTTGCTCTGTAGTACATTTTGATCCAATGTGCATAATTACACTCAGTTTAAACCAACATTCCAAAACAACTGGTTTTTGGCCAAGATTTAAGAAACCCCAAAATAATCAATTAAAACTGTCAATTAAAAATTATGCCACAGTGCTTAAATGTAATTTATCTAAGAGATGGGGTCTCACTGTGCTGCCCAGGCTGTAGGGTAGCGGCTATTCACAGGCACAATCCTTGCACACTATAGTCTCAACTCTTTAGCTCAAGCAATCCTCTTGCTCCCAAGCTGCTGGGATTGCAGATATATGCTACCACACCAGCTATATTTTTAAAAAACCAGCTTTACACTACTGGACATTCTTGAATATTTGTAAACAAGTATATTTTGACTCTCAAGAAAAAAGAACTTGAAAAAATAAGTTCAAGAGGCAGAGTACAGTTACTGCAAAAAGATGAAAAACACTGTGTCTTTACTTCGAAGAAAAATGAAGTGTTTCCATTCAAGTTTTGAGTGCCCAATAGCTAACCATGGTTAAAAGGTCATTAAAATTAGTTTAAAACATTACTCAGAAAATTAACTTCCAACAAAAACAATTTTAGTTACCTTTTATAAGAACTGTATAACTTTCACTTTTAATGGTTTTATTATCTCATTAGATTATCACAAACCATCTTGTTAGATTTCTAATTAATTCTAACCAAATCCAAATTAAAAACTGTTCACATTCACAAGAATACCACTGCACATTACACTCATATTTTAGGAATGTATGCCTCACTCATATCCCCCAAACTTGACAATGCATCTATGAATTACATCTCATTACTTGAATTTATAGCACTCAAAGTACTTATGTTCTTCCACTGAACAAGTACATTAATATTCTTGCAATCTCAAAATACTTGGTGAACTCTGAAGTGATTTTCTATAGAAGGAGATTCCTTTGTAAAATGAATTTGGCTAGTCACCTGCATACCAAAATCCCCAAGTATCTGAACAAATTTCTTGTGCTCCTTTCCAATCCAAGATCTCATTGGATCACGTACTTGGTAAGGTGTTACATGGGTGTGAACAATAATCCCTGTTTGGGCAAATTCTTTCAAAACTTCTGGATGAGTAACCCAAGTATTGCTTCCTCCAGAATGACCACCATCTAGCCAGTACATTGTTCTTATGTTTTTGATAAAAGCATCTATGTTCTTGTCTTTCTTGGCTTCTTTCAATTCAAAAAGCAACTGATTCAAAACAACACAACCTTTACTGAATCCAATCAAAGTAAAAGATGCATCATTTAGTGATGGTGGATAAAAACTCATGGCAGACTCATCAAATTTTTCACAGGTCCTCTCCTTTTCTTCCTGGCAACCATTTGTAGTATGAGAGGAATTGGACCTACAATTAGATGCTGTGGAGTCCTTATTCCAAATACTCGTAATTTTCTTGGATAAACTATTCTGACTTAAATTAAAAGCATTAACTAATAACATATAAAGGTGCTTAAAAGCTCCAAAGTCAGTAGTATGTTCTGGAGCACCAAACATGTTGCTTTTCACAAAATTGTCATAGCAGCTGAATTTGTGCAAATGCATTCGAGAACACTTTATCACCCAAATATAGCTACTGGGGAACCGGTGGGCTAAAATGGTGGCAACATTCTCTAGACTCCAGTTTTCCCACTGATAATTCTCAGGATGACGAGTCATAATTTCATGGTAATTCTGAAAGGTAAGAGAGATGAAATAAGCATTAAATACATACTGAAATAAGACTATTTCTACAAAATAGTTTCCCATTTTTATTATGGAGGAAATTGAGATGTAAACAGGGGGACCAGTTCACTGTCCCTCAGGTCGACTGTGGGCCCCGGGATGAGTCAGCTGCTAAGCAGGACAGGCTGTGGTGGCAAAAACACCCAGCGGGCCGGATAAATGTCCTCGGTGGGCCACAGGCTGCAGTTTGAGGATGCCTGATGTACTAGATATGAAAGCTGTCATTACTTTGCTATTAGAAGATTTTGAACAAATCACGCCTTCAATTTAAGCACCAAATGCATCAAGATACAGGGAAATAAAACATTCCTACATAAGACACTAAGAATTTTTAAAATAAAGCAATTTAGAAGGATTATTGACATGCTTAATAAATTTTATTTAGTATTTACATGTGACTGATTTTCCTAACACAACAACTAAAAATATAAATTTGGGTAATTATAAAGACTTTTTTTTTTTTTTTAAGACAGAGTCTCACTTTCTTGCCCTGGTAGAGTGCTGTGGTGTCATAGCTCACAGTAACCTCAAACTCTTGGGCTAGGGTGATCCTCTTGCCTCAGCCTCCCATGTAGCAGAAACTATAGGCACCCAGTACAATGCCCAGCTGTTTTTGGACAGCTCTTGCTCAGGCTGGTCTCAAATTCCTGAGCTCAGGCAATCCAGCCGCATCGGCCTCCCAGAGTGCTAGGATTACAGGAGTGAGCCACCATGTCTGGCAATAAAGACTTTTTGAGCAACAGAATTTTAAATTTTCCTTAGCTGCCATCCTGCAATCCTCCCTCCCTCTTTGGACTGCTTTAGCAACAAGAACAGTATGTATGATTTCAATTCTAGTATTACAACCAAACTGAAATGAACAGTACAGAAAAGTCTTTGTACATACTGGTGATTATATCCTTAACAATAAATTGCTATGGTCATGTGGTGGCTCATGGCTGTAATCCTAGCACTCTGGGAGGCTGAGGTGGGGGAATCACATGAGCTCAGGAGTTAAACAGCCAAAGCGAGAGAATGAGACCATCTCTATAAAAACAGAAAACTTAGCTAGGCACTGTGGCAGCTGCCTATAGTCCCATTACTTAAGAGCTTGTGGCAGGAGGATCACTTGAACACAGAAGTTTGAGGTTGCTGTGAGCTAGACTGACACCATAGCACTCTAGCATGGGCAACAAGAATGAGATTGTCAAACAAACAAATTCATGGAAAAATTAGGTCAAAGAATATTCATAATTTAAGATTGGGGATGGAAACTACAAAACTGCCTCTCAGAGAGGTATGTATAATTTTTCATTTTCATGGGTATATGAAATTTGCTGATTCACTCAAATCTGAATTTATTGAAAACTAGTATGAAGTTGAAATTTTGTAAATATGCTTACTAGCCAACTGGTTTTCTACTCTTGCCTGTTTATAACCTTTGCCCTTTTGTACTGGGATCTTATTTATAAGCATTCTCTCTATATAAACAATTTTTTTTAGTTACTAAGACATACATATAAATCTTGTTTTCCTCTTAATTCATACTGGCTTTAAGAGGAGGCAATTCATGAAAATTTATTCCATACGCCTCTTTGCCTTTTCCTTATTGTGACAATCAGGGTCCGTTTGGTGTCTATGGTGAATGTATCTTGCTCTATAAGCCTTTTCTTACTCTGTAAATCTATCCTTATCTTTTTCAATAAACTTTGCTTCATGCTTCCATAAAAAAAAAATTCTACTGGATGCCAATTGATTGGGCAGGTAATAAAACAGACTAAAAGTCTACACACATGGAGCATATTCATTTTTAAGGGCTTAGTGGCACATTTGCTCAAGACTGAAATTAAGATAGGAGGATCACTTGAGGCCAGGAGTTCAAAACTAGCTTGTGAAACAAAGCAAGACCCTGGCTATACATTCAACCAACCAATGAATCAATAAAAATGGCCAGGCATAGTGGTATGCACCTGTAGTCCCAACTACTCAGGAGGCTAAGGCAGAAGTATTGCTTGACCTCAGGAGTTTGAGGCTGCAATAAGCTATAATCATGCCACTGGTCACTGTACTCCAGCCTAGGGAAGTAAAAAGGTGTGTGCTGTATGTGGAAACACAGTAAATTCTATAAGTACATACAGCAGCACTACTTGACAAATATAACTGAACCACTGTAAAATTTTCTAATAGCCACATTAAAACAAAAGAAAAGGTTCCTGGTAAAATTAATTTTTATTAAGTCACAAATATTCAAAATATTTCAACATGTAACCAAAATTAAAAATCAATGAGAGATTATCATACTGCTTTCTTACTAATTCCTTGAAACTCAGTGTGCATTCACTTATAGAACATCTCAATTTTGATGCTAATTTTTCACTGGAAATACTTGATCTGCATTTAGCTTTCATTAAATTTATAGTTAAAATGTAGATTTACATACACAAGTTGTTCTAAATATGCTTAAAAGTTTTCCAGGAACTGAACTGAGTATCAGTTTTTAAATTTAAATTTAAACTAACTAAAATTAAATACAATTAAAAATTTAGCTCCTTAATTGGACTAACAATAGTTTTTTGAAAGGCTAGTCAAGTAAAGCAGTGAGACTAACATTTTTAAGCGGTCAATAACCACAAGTTGTTAGTGGCTCCCACACTGGGCAGCTCAAAACATAAATTAGATGGTGGTTAAGTACAATGGAATACAATAAATAAATCAGGGTAAAAGAAGTGTACGATTCTGGAAGGTGGAAAATTACTATTTAACACAGAATGGTAAGAAAAGGCTTCTCCAATAAAGTGTTAGTTAAGAAGGACCCAAAGAAACTAAGGGAGTGAGCAATGTGGACATTTCTAAGCAGAAGGAACTGGAAGCCTCCTGGACATAACCAATATATACTAAAGAGGCCGGTGTGCCTCTAGTGGAATGAATGGAGCAAAAGTCATCACAAAGGATAGAGAGATTGTTGGGGAAAAGGAGAGGTGCTGATTAAGCTTTGTTAGACACCATGAGGACTTCAGCTTTCACTGAAAAGGGTTTGGAGCACTGGGCTAATAGATGTTTTGAAAGGATTACTCTGACTCCAAGGTGTGCAGGGGCAATAGCTGATGCAGAGAGAACAGTAAGAAGTTACTGAAACATAATTCCAATGAGAGGAAAAGGTGGCTAGGATCAGAGTTGAATAGCAGAAGTGGAGATGCTAAGAAGTGGTTAGATTCTAATACATTTCAGAGGTAAAGACAACAGCGTTTACTAAAGGACTGGATATACAATGTGAAAGAAAGAAAAATAATGTTGTGAGTTTTCCTTATTTCCAACAGTAACAAACTCTATCAGTTTTAAATGCACCTCTCTTTTGACTTAGTAATTCCCCTTCTAGGTATTTTATCTCTCACTGATATAATGGGATATATGCACTAATAAATATGTGTAAGAATATTTCTGATTCAAAAGAAAGGTGGCAGCTCTGAGTACTCATATGGGTTGTAAATAAGGGCTGAAAATTCAGTATGCTATGCTACATTTATGTTGGAAAAAATTATTTTGCACACGCATGAAATGCTCTGGGAGGACATAAATATTGGTAACAGGCCAGCCATGAGGGTTCACACCTGTAATTTAGCACTTTGGGAGCACTTTGAAGCCAAGAGTTTGAGACCAGCCTGAGCAATACAGCAAGATCACGTCTTTACAAAAAAAATTTAAAAATTAGCCAGGTGTCGAGGTATATGCCTGTAGTCCAGCTACTTGGGAGGTTGAGAAAGGAGAATCACCTGAGCCCAGGAGCTCCGGGCTGCAGTGAGCTATGATCAATCATGCCACTACATACCAGCCTGGGCAACAGAGCAAGACCTTTTTTTCTTAAAAAATATAAAAATAAATAAATATTAGTAACAGTGAAAAAGAAAGGAAATGGACATTTAAAAGTAATGGGTGAAAGAGACATTTTTCAATGTAAAACCTTAAATAAATGAGTTTTTTAAACAAGATGTATTTTTTCTATTTTAAAAATTAAAACTAATAAAAATTAATATCACAAAAAATGCATTCTATGTACTAAGGCATAAGGAAGATAGAAAAATTTCTATAAAGCCACCAGTCAGAAATAATCACTATTAAAACTTTGGCATCTACCAGTCCAGTTTTCTTAAGTATACTTACACTTACATAAGTATGTACACAAGAGAGCATTCTTTTTTCCCAACAAGCAATAACAAGCTTATACACAGTATTTACTTAACAATATTGCAGGCATTACTCTTCATCAATATAGATGTGCAACATAATTTTTAGACATTAATAAGGCTAACCAATTTACACTTCCACTGGAAGTGTACAAGAGTGCTTATTTTCCCACATTCTTAGCTACCCTTAATGTCAATGGATATTAGCATTAATTTTTTAAATCTTTGCTACTGGGGTAAAATGATGTTCTACTCATGACTTAATGTGCATGTTTTGATTCCTAATCAGGTTAAATATTTTTCTGTTTATTGACAATTTTCATTCTTCTGTTTTCTTTTTTTAAATTTCAGATTAATATTGAGGATACAAATGTTTAGGTTGTTATCTTGTTTTCAATGCTAAGGTAAAATTTAACTTGTAGCTGAGCTGTTCACCCAGGAGGCATGCTGAACACCCTCACATTGTGAATTTTTTTCTTTTATTAATTCTCTGTTCATGTCCTTTGATAATTTTTCCATTCTGATATTTAACTCCTTACAAATTATATTTAAGATTAATAATTTGCCATATGTTAAAATTTTTAATTTCCAGAAGGCTATTATTTGACATTTTATGAATTCTGCTGTTGCCATTTGCATATCCAGAATTATAATACATTCAATTATCATAAAATATTAGGAGCTTGAGTCAGGAAGGACTCATTAGATCCCTTTTTTGTTTAAAAGAAACCAGTCCTAGAAACTAGAATAATCTCTATCATATGTATAGTGATTTAGCTAATAAGCCAAAATGAACCCAATTTCATGACTCTCAGTTTAGTGTCTCTACCACTAGAAGATGCTCTAGAAATCTGGTGTTTTCCTTATGAACCCCAGGTTACATGATCAGAGGAAAGGAAATGCTAATACTAAGAAACTGTATGCATTAAAATGTAAAAATGGAATCATTACTGTTGTGTCAAAACCCAGATCTGAGAACAACAGAAATGTATTTCAATATTCTAAAATGAAGCACCAGATATCCCCACAAGACTTGCTAAGAGGTAGCTAAAACTGGTTCTACAATCCAAGCTATTACCCATGGTCAATCTGCAGTTAAAGACTAAGGGAAGAGAGGGATTTCTTTGGAGAAAGTTTTCATCCTAGTTGGGAATGCAATACATTCACTACCCCTATATCCTAAGGGATAAAGGTAATGCTTCTTCTCATCCCTGGTGAGGCAGGTGGCAAGAGAATCAATCTCTTGGAGAGATTAAGGGATGCTTATTACTCCAGTTAGATTTGTACTGACCCATAAAAATTTACATGCCCACTCCATACCACAATTGAAGTAACATGCAAAGCAATTTTAGGAAAACTTGACATCTTAGAGACATTCATGATAAATTTAAACTAGATGGTCCACCGTACAGCAGAAAAAAGAGAGCTATGTGGGGTATAAGCTATACTTCTGCTATGGTTTGACCATGTCCCTGAAAATTCATGTATTGAAATCGTAATCCCCATGCAACGGAGAGGTGGGAGGCCTTTAAGAGGTGATTATTAGGTCACATGAGTTCTGCCCTCATGAATGGATTAATGCTGTTATCTTGGGAGTAAGTTCCTAAAAAAAAGTATGAGTTTGGACCCTCCCTCCCTCTCTCTAATGCTCTCTTGCCCTTTTACCTTCTGCCATGGGATGACACAGCAAAAAATACCTCTCACTAGATGTGGGCCCCTTGATGTGAATACCCCACACCACAGAAGAATCACGAGCTAAATAAATTTGTCCATTATAAATTACCCAATCTCAGGCATTCTGTGATAGCAGCATGGGGACATATTTGCTGAGCATACCAAATAAGCAGGCTAGAATGATCACAAAAGGACCCAACTGCCTGATGACAGCACAGGAAGCCCCACGGTACATGACCAGGATGTATCACTTAAGCGTATGATCATCTATATAGCCTACCCTTTAGGATAGCAAAATATTTAAAAGTTAAAATTAAAAATGAGCCAAGTTTATGAACTGCTGAATGATAAATTATATATTCATACATAGAATACTACTTAATAAATAAAAGGAACAAACGACTGACACAGCAACAATAAGGATGAATTTCAAAAACATTGTGTTAAATGAAGTAAGACACAAAAGCCTACCTACTATGTGATTCCAAATTAATGAAAGTCTAGAAAAAGCAAACTATAATGAAAGAAAGAGATCAGTGGTTACTTGGGGCTAGAAAAAGAGAAGTGAATACAAAAGGGTATAGGGGCCACTTGTTAGGGTGATGGAGATGCTCCTGTAACGCAATTATGGTGATAGTTACGTAATTACAACACTTGGCAAAATTCATCAAATTGTACTCTTAAACTGAAAGGACATAAATATTATTCTATACATTCTGAGGCTTTAAAAAGACAACTCAAAATTGGGCTAGACATGATGGCTCACACCTGTAATCCTAGCACTCTGGGAGGCTGAGGTGGGTGGATTGTTTGAGCTCAGGAGTTCGAGACCAGCCTGAGCAAAAGCGAGACCCTGTCTCTAAAAATAACGGTGCATGATAGGAACCCGTAGTCCCAGCTTCTCAGGAGGCTGATGTTGAGGTTGCTATGAGCTACGATGCAATAGCACTCTACGGACGGTGACAAAGGGAGACTCTGTCTAAATAAAATAACAAGATAAAAAGATAAGTCAAAATTGGAAAGCACCTACTTAAAAAAAATCCTGATCTCCCTTCACAATAATTACTGATGGACAAGAAAAACTAAGAGTTATCTAAAGAAATATAAGTTACTGTGACCTCAGTTCTCCTACAATTTAAATGATAAAGGGCAAGTACAAAATAAAAAGGAACATACAATAAAAGATGACTGTAAAAGAAAGCTCAAGAAAGTAATTAGGACTTAAAATTTTATTGACAACTAGATCCAATTAACACCAAACAAGGAATCAATGTCAAGATGAAGCAAAGCCTCTAGTATCTTACCAGTCTGTTTAGCCCTCTTCTGTTCAATATTTATTCAAATTAAAAATAAGCCTATAAAAAGAATGCTTATTTAAAATATATATGATACAAACCTAAATAAGATTTCTCAAAGGATCAAGCTTAAACGATGGACTGTATCTATCTAACAAGGAAATTTTAATTAAGGATAAATATTTGGCTCAAAAGAATCAAGTGCAAAAATATAGATGAGGAAATTACCCTAACAGCATTTTGCATAAAAGCCAACACATATCGGCTCGGCACCTGTGGCTCAATCGGCTAAGGCGCCAGCCACGTACACCTAAGGTGGCAGGTTCCAATCCCCAGCCTGGGCCTGCCAAACAACAATGATGGCGGCAACCAAAAAATGGCCGGGTGTTGTGGCGGGCGCCTGTGGTCCCAGCTACTTGGGAGGCAGAGGCAGGAGACTCGCTTGAGCCCAGGAGTTGGAGGTTGCTGTGAGCTGTGATGCCATGGCATTCTACCCAGGGGGATAGCTTGAGGCTCTGTCTCAAAAAAAAAAAAAAAAAAAAAAGCCAACACATACCAGGCACTTCATGCAATTGCCATATTTTCATTCATGCAACCGAGTTATTTACTGAACACCTATTATGTGACAGTCATAAACGTTACAAACATATCAATGAACAGAGGTGAGCTGACATTTGAGTAGTACAAGAGTAACAAAACCCAAAATGAAAAATGACTAATACAGTAAATGAAATAGGTAAAAGTAAAGAAAAAAAGTTGAGAGGGAGCCTGTGTAAACTATGATTATTTAATAAAATAGTCATAAAAAGCCTCTGTAAGAGGCTTACTCTTGGGCAGACGTGTAAAAGGTGATATAAAGAACATATGGATATATATATAGGAAAGTTGTTAGGCAGTAGTTTAAAGCTTTTGTTTGAGGTAAAATGTGCCTTGAGAAATACCAAGGTCAGTGAGTCTGCAACAGAGTAAAACAGAAAAAGGAGACAAAGTCGGATAGGAAACAGTGTGGGGAAAAGTAGAGATAGTGAAAAAGCCTTGTAGGATATCCACAGGACTCTGGTTCTTACTGAGTTTCATAGAAGTCACAGAAAAGTTTTAGGCAGAGGTGTGGCATGATCTGATTTACACTTTTAAACAATTATTTTAAGTTTAGATGGAATGAGAAGGTGAAGCCACTAGATTTGTAGATGAATTAGATATGAGGAAAGAGAAGTCTACAGAATGACTTCAAGATTTCTAGCTTGAACATCTGTAAAGGTGGTTTCCATCAACTGAGATGAGGAAGACTACACAGGGGTAAAGCGCCAGAGGTTTTATATTTAAGGTATCTCAAAGGAAATAATCATGCATAAGATTGGTAAGTCTAATGTTTGGCATGTATGTCTAGGCTGGACAAACAACTGACATAGTCCTACTGTAGGTAGGATTTTCTAGATCTCTTCTAAAGACTTGAGTATATTCTGGATAACACACTTTAAAGAGACTCAGTAAGTGCTCAATAAATGTTAATTACCATTACTATCACCATGATCATTATTTTAAGGAACACATTAGCAGTTGGTCCATAGATCTCTGGAGGTCACTGTCAGAAAGGCCACAAGCTGTTTTCCCAGTCTGAGCACAACAGCACCAAATCAGTAAGTTAGTTTTTTCCTTAAATACTAGTTTTTTTCATAGTTTTATTAGCAGTCAACTAAATCAATTTTTTATCTCTTACCAAGTTGTGATTCCATAGTGAATTACTTTATAGTTTGACAGAGCACAAAGTTGCTAAGCATATCATTTTAAAACATCAATTTCAAAAACAGTGTTTGCATAAGAAACACATCTAGCTTTTCCTGTCTAAACTAGTGCTAAAAGAACTTTCTATGATGGATTTGTTCTGATAATGCTTTATATTTGTGCTGTCCACTACAGTACACACAAACCACTTTGTAGCTACTGAGCATTTGAAATGCAGCTAATATGACCGAACTAGACTTTTTAACTTTAAGATAAAGGTATTTATTTAATTTTAATTAATTTAGATAGTTACATATAGCTAATGGCTACCATATTAGACAATGCAGTTTTAGATTAACATCCAGCTTCCTGGACAACATAATCGCGGATATTTGCCCACAGCTATAAAATCAATAATAAAAATCACACACAAAAGCTAAAGTACAAAATTTAGGTGAGCATCAAAATATTGACATGCTTGGCAATTACTGCTTCACTTCCTTCCACACACACACTCCTTTCAGAGTTACTGAATCATACCTTTGTAATTTTTTGTTTGCTTTTTAATTACTGCCCGCGTTTTTAAACACTACGTGCTAAGTTAATTTAACTCCTTCCAACACACACGGTCCTCTGAGAAACCATGTAATAGAATGAAAACACACAATGTGTCTCATTCCCTGTGTGTCTCGAATTCCACCTCCTTGAAGCTGGACTGACACCTGGCTTTTTCGAGAGCTCAGCCTTTCCAAAACACCTATCCCCTGAGGATCCAGAAAGAAGGGGTCAGTAGTGTGGAAAAGATGATTTCGGATTTCGTGGTGTAACGAACGTGCCACCCCCGTGAGTGCCTGTGGAGCTGTGTTCAGGAGAGGCAAGGAGCAGCCACGAGAAAAGAATTAGGTGACCGCGTATATGCACCGGAGGGCAGGGATGCCCAGATAGGCCCCCAGTTACCTGCACATCCCCAGGGAAATAGAGGACGTGATGCTGGGGCGGCGGTTTCAGCTCCTCCTTCGCCCGATCCGCAGGGAGGTCCCGCCGTTCCAGTCCCTCCCCCGCCACTGCCAATAGGAGCAACTCGTTGCTGCGCAGCGGATCTGCTCCCGGCACAGCCGACAGCTGCACAAACTGCTGGCGTCGTCCCTCAGCCGAGGGGGAGCATCGCGCACCGCCGCTGCCGCCCGGGTTCATGATTCTGTTCTGAGAGCAAGTCGAGGCGTCTCCTATTCCGAGCTGCGGCAGCAGAAGCAGCAGCGGCGGCGACCGCAGGAGCCTGAACCCCCACATGGGTCGCCGCCGCAAGAGCGGTTCGACGGCAGGGGATAGTCCTGAGGGAGGGACTTCAGTAGGCCGCCCAACGGTTAACGGGAGCTGTCCGGGCGGGAGCCGGCGCGGGCGGTGACGTCAGAGGCTGACGTCCACGCGTAGCGTGCGTAAGGAAAGGACGGGAAAGTTGTGCGCGAAATCAGGCGGGGAGGGGGGAAGTGGGGGCGTGGCTCGAAGGAGGATGTTTGTGATTGGTGGGATCTGCCGCGACCGGGAAGTTCGAACGGAAGTCCGAGGAAGAGGCGGAAAAGAACGAAGGCAGACAGAGAGAACCGAGTACTTTGGGCAGAAGCGAGCCATAGTTGTGACTGGCGCTTGCGCACCATCAGGAGCGGCCCGAAGGTCACTGTCCAATAATCCCGAGCGTATATCAAGTTTGGGGCATACCAAGTGTTCGGTTTCGGTACGTTCACCTTTCAAGTGGAGTTCATCTAGTCTTGCGAGCCTTAAAACAGAGGCGGTTCTAAAAATTTAAGTAGAGTAATTCTGTAGGGGAATTCCTGGGAAGTCTTCTGCATACTCTGATGAAGGGAATCTCTCTCTTCTCAGACCTTGAGTTTCCTGAGCTTCCCCTGAAGTAGTTCATAAGATCCGCATATGAAAGATGCCCTCCTTTTTCTAGAGGAAAGAGGGACACAGGGAAGAATCTGAACAAACGGGCCTTGCTACATTGCGGCCAGTTTGTTACCATTAGATCATACCTCCTAGGTCCAATGATAACCTCTCCACAACTATCCGGTTCATCAAGTATAGCATAATAATACACAGGTTTATTTTTTTCTTCAGGTTGTCATTTCTGAAGTCTCCAATATCATGTTAAACTTACATTAAATAAATCTGTATGCTTTTCTCATTAGTCTTCCTTTTGTTATACGGGCCTCAGCCAGGAATCTGGCAGTGCGTAAGAACTCTCTTTTCCTCTTTTCTCCTGCACTTATATACAAAATACATTCACTTCTATCCCAAGATACCCTACTTCTCATCCAATCCTGGTTTTACTCTCTTAACTTCATAATCTCATGTTCTACATCAGGTACAGTTGTGGCAGATCCTCTTGTTCTGCAAATCTAGGCGTAAAAGGACAAGTTACCTGTCCCTCATGCATCTAATATTCAATGGAGAAACAAGGACAAGAAAAATCACATAAATACTAGCATTCAAACAGAAACAAAAAAAAAGAAGATTTGTTCACAGAAGTTGGTTCCAAGAAATTCTGAAATTTCTACACACGTGTTAACAAATCCCCCTACTCCTGGGGAAGGGACTGTTTCTTGGTTGAGACCCACCCAGCTCAGCCCTCCCTAGTCCACTGCATTCTGTGACCTTTAGTTCTAGATTCTGGGCAATGCACTCTGAGACACCGTTTCTTCTCCATTATCCTTGAATACCTCTGAAGAAATAGGTCCTGTTGGCAAGTAACTAGTTTTTTCAGCCTGCTTTCTGCAATAGAAAGTTAGAGATCCAAAGGTCTTTTTCCATTTTTAAATATTCTCAGTTCTTTTTCGGGCATTCTAACAGCACTATACCTATACAATTTACTTACTGTGTTTCCTGTTATTTGATTATAGTCTATGTGCCATGCTCCCGAAGTCACAACACACAATTGTTTTTAAGACATGCCTCTTTGTAATATACACTTTTACTTTGGGAACAGATTTCTGTTGAGAACATGACCTTAAAATTCTTCAAAACCCTTTGTCCACCTGATAAGGTCTAAGGTTATCACTTTAATTCTTTCAGAGACCTATATGACGGATCTTACATTTATACCCTTGATCTTTTTTTTTTTTTAAATCGCCCTTGGTAGAGTGCCATGGCATCACAGCTTACAGCACCCTCCAACTCCTGGACTTAAGCGATTCTCTTGTCTCAGCCTCCCAAGTAGCTGGGAGTACAGGCACCCACAAGAACGCCTGGCTATTTTTTTGTTGTTGTTGCAGTTTGGCTGGGGCTGGGTTCAAACCTGCCACCTTCAGTATATGGGGCCAGCGCTGTACCCACTGAGCCACAGGCACCACCCTATACCCTTGATCTTGTCTGTACTACCTGGCTATATTTTACTTGGAGAGACTAGAGATGAGAAAGTTTTATTTTCTAACATAAGTCCTAGGCCCTCTGTCTTCCCTGTAAATTTTGCTTTAAAACTGGCCATTTTTTACTTTGGTTTAGCTCTTTTATTCTGTATCTTTCCATACAAAGCTAGAGCTGATATTTTCAGCATCCTTACTATAGGTGAAATGTAAAAAGTTCAATTCTGGGAATATAGAATACCTAGATATTTCCTTATTCTTCTTGCTAAGTACAAGTAAAACCTCTGACATCATTTGTAAAGTAAATATAAGACCTGAAAGGTGGAAAAAGAAAGCAGACCGCGGCAGACCTCAGGACTCAAAGAACCAGATAACCAGATACATCCTCAGCTTTAACAATGACATAGACAAGTAGAAATTAAAAGGATAGAGAAAGATATATCAGGCAAATGCTTAAAAAAGGAAAGAAGGAGTGGCTATAGGAGTTAATACCCGATAAAGCAGATTTCAGAACAAGAATAGTACTATACTCCTCCAGGATGTTACCATTCCAGGAATTAGGTAAAGGGCATACGAAATCCTCCTGTATTATTCAACTGCACATGAATCTATAATTATTTGAAAACAAGTTTAATTTTTAAAAATTTCACTAGGTTTTGTTTTTGGTGTCTCCTGAGTTACTGCAAGCAGCAGTTTTGCCAGTTGTTTTGCTATCATACAACATAGATCACTATTTTTTAAGCCTTCAATAACCATTTCCTATTTGACTTGGTACCCCGATTTCCCACACTGCCACCATCCTCAGATATCAATGTAGGCTTTAAAGAAAAAGAAACGACTGGTGGTGATGGCAGTCAATACTCCCGACATGTCAAGAAAACTTGCCTATTTACCAGAGGATGAAAACAAAATGAGAGTTATCAAAACCCTGGTTCTAGTCCTTTAAACCCTGGACTTCTGGTTTGGAGAATTATCTCAGCAGCCTTTTTTAAAGTATAGCTTTTACACTTTTATGTTAAAGTACATGAATTTTACGTTGCTTAATAAATTTTTAATTAATATTTTAGATTTTATAGAAAATCGAGGGGGAAGTACTGGAAATTCCTATAACTATGCATTTTTAACTGCCTACCCCAGTTTTCCTATTACCTACTATTATCTTTCCTAAGTGTGGTATATTTATTAGAATTGATGAGCCAATATTGTAACATGATTATTAACTAAATGTCATAGTTTACATTAGGGGTCACTTTTTGTGTTGTCTGTTTTATGGGTTTTGACAAATGTGTAATACCATGGACCCACCCTTATAGTATTACTACCCTAAACATCCCCTGTGTTCCACCTACTCACCTTGGACACCTCTGATACTTGTTACCGTCTCTGTAGTTTTTCCTTTTTCAGCATGTCATATAGTTGTAATTGTATAGTATTAGCCCAGGTTGCACCCTTAGCTCAATGGGTAGGGCGCCAGCCACATACACTGAGGTGGGCAGGTCAAACCCAGCCTGGGCCAGCTAAAATCAACAAAGACAACGGTATCCAAAAAGTAGCATGTAGTCCCAGCTACTTAGGAGGCTGAGGCAAGAAAATGGCTTACGCCCAAGAGTTTGAGGTTGCTGTGAGCTGTGACACCATGGCACTCTACCCGGGGTGACAGCTTGAGACTGTCTCAAAAAAAAAAAAAAAATATATATATATATAGTATTAGTCCATTCAGATTGGCTTCTTTAATTTCGAGAGATGCATTTAAGTTCTTTTTTGTCTTTTTGGCATGATTGTTGTTTGTTTGTTTGTTTGTTTGTTTTGCTGAATAATAGTCCGTTGTATTGATGTATCAGAATTAACTTATTTATTCACTTATTGAAGGACATCTTGGTTATTTCCAAGTTTTTGTTAATTATGAATAAAGCTGCATTTATGTGCAGGTTTTTGTGTTGAAATGTGTTTTTAGGTTATTTTAGGTACCAGGGAGTATAATTGCTGGCTTAAATAATAAGAGTACATTTGGTTTTGTAAGAAAATGTCTATCTTCCAAAGTGTCTGTAACATTTTGCATACTCACTAGTATGCAGAGTTCCTGTTGCCCTGACTCCTCCTCAGCATTTGGTGGTGTCCATGTTTGGATCTGGCCATTCTGATAGGGGTATGATGGTATCTCACTGTTGTTTCATTTTGTAATTTCCTGATGACATATGATTTGATTATCTTTTCATATTCATGTGTTTATTTCCATATAAATATCTTCTTTGGTAAGGCATCTGCTCAGATCTTTTGCCCATTTTTTAATTGGGTTGTTTGTTTTCTTATTACATAGCTTTTAAGAGATCTTTATACATTTCAGATATCAGTCTTTTACCAGATATGTGTTTTGCAAAGATATTTTTCCTAGTCTGTGGCCTGTCTTTTCATTCTCTTAACAGTGTCTTTTACAAGGCAGAAGTTTTTAATTTAAAGGAAGTCCAACTATCAATTTTTTCTTTTACAGACTGTTTTGGATGATGTTATCTAAACCCAAGGTCACCTAGATTTTTTCTTATTGTCTCCTAGGGCTCAATGGTTTTGCATTTTATATTTAGGTCTGTGATATAATTTGAGTTAATTTTTGTGAAAGCTGTAAAATCCATGTCTATTATTTTGTTTGTTTTTGCATGTGGATGTACAGTGTCTCCAGCACCATTTGTTAAAAAGACTATCTTTGCTCCATCACATTGCCCTTGTGCCTTTGTCTAAGGTCAGTTGGCTGTATTTGTTCCAGTCTATTTCTGGGCTTTCTAATTTGCTCCATTGAGGTAGTCAGTAATCTTTTAATAGTTTCTTTTATTTGCTTATGCTGAGTTGAGTTGAATGTTTATCAGTAGCAGCTGAAATATCACTGATTAATTCAAGCACTGTGCTAATCTCTTTACTTAAATTTAATCACAACACTCTTTTGAAATAAATGAGGAAACTCTGACTTAGCAAGGTTAAACAAGATGTTCAAAATCATAATACTAACAAGTAACAGAACCAGCATTTGAACCCTAGTCTGTCTCCCTGACTGTATACTGTATTACCTGTCAAAGATGACCTCATTATTCCCTACACAGACTAGCACAGCTGCTCTAGTAGTCTGTCTTCTGGTAATTACTATCTTTAATTACACTATAGTTGCCTTCTAAATTAAATACTGCCTCCTTAGCCAGCATTGACAGCCTGTCCTACTTTTCCAGCTTTTCCCAATACTCTATTAAATGCTCAGTGAGGCTACCCTATGAACTTCTTTAACACCCTCTGTTTTATATATTAGTACTATGACATGACCTATTCCTTATACCTGTTGTATCTCCAAGTATTAAAATTCCTTTTATTTTTTATTTTTTGAGACAGAGTATCACTCTGTCACCCTGGGTAGAGTGCTGTGGAGTTATCATAGCTCACAGCAACATCAAATTCTTGGACTCAAGATATCCTCTTGCCTCCCAACTAGCTGGGATAACAGGCATATTACTCCATGCCTTGCTAATTTGTTCTGTTTTTAGTAGAGATGGGGTCTCACTATTGCTCAGGCTGATCTCAAACTCCTGAACTCAAGGGATTCTCCTGCCTCATCCTCCCAGAGTACTGGGATTATAGGCATTTGAGCCATGGTGCCTGGTCTATTAAAATTCTTTTTGTCAGAGTCACCTCAATTGCCATCTTCTACCTTGACCTTTCTCAATTCTGTTCATTCAGCCCACCCTAAAACTGGAATTAAGAATTCCCTCCTTAAAATAACTGAAGAATTCCATCTGAAATTCTTTTGTGGCGTATCTTATATCCTGTGTTTTGGTTATATGAATTTGATGTGTCATTTGAATGTCATGTAGATCCTGGCATTCTTTTTAAAAAATGTCTTGAGTGCATATTATTTATACCAAAACTGTATCAAATGCTGAGATTGCAAAGATAATAAACATGGCCATTGCATTAATGAAAATTTACAGTCTTGTAGAAGAAGTCAGGCCAGAAACAATTACTTGGCTTGGCGCCTGTGGCTCAAGTGGCTAAGGCTCCAGCCACATACACCTAAGGTGAAGGGTTTGAATCCAGTCCGGCCTGCCAAATAATAATAATGGCTGCAACCAAAAAATAGGTGGGCGTTGTGGCGGGCGCCTGTGGTCCCAGCTACTTGGGAGGCTGAGGCAGGAGACTCGCTTGAGCCCAGGAGTTGGAGGTTGCTGTGAGCAGTGAAGCCAGGGCACTCTACCCAGGGGGACAGCTTGAGGCTCTGTCTCAAAAA
>CAUYQV010023912.1:0-15740 GCA_963574575.1 Galagoides demidoff | reverse complement strand
GCCCGCCAAACAACAATGATGGCTGCAACCAAAAAATGGCCGGGCGTTGTGGTGGGCACCTGTGGTCCCAGCTACTTGGGAGGCGGAGGCAGGAGACTCGCTTGAGCCCAGGAGTTAGAGGTTGCTATGAGCTGTGATGCCATCACTCTACCCAGGGTGACAGCTTGAGGCTCCGTCTCAAAAAAAAAAAAAAAGAATTTCAGAAAGCCTTTATTATTCTCTATCATTAAATGTAGTAGTGGATAACCCTATGCAAGACCTTTGCAAGGTACTGAGAATATAAATTTAAATAGATCATCATCCTAGCCTTCACAGATACTAAGATAGGTTAAATAATTATGTAATGATAGAGTGGGAAAAGTGCAAAATAGAACTGTGATTCTCTATAGAATTATTTTAAGGAGAAAGAAATTGACTTCCCAGTGAAAATAAAGGAAGTTTTCAGGAGATATGGCATATTTGGCTTTTGTATCCTATAATGGTACATAAGCCATTTCAATCTAAGAGTAAGAATTTTTTTTCATATTCAAGCCCTGAGCACCACTATATGAAGTTAAGTGGGTTAGCATACATGATAGGCCTGAAATTCAGCATCCTCTGAGAAAGCTACACAGAATGAAATAGATAATTTGCATTCATGTGTTAAAAAAAATCCCACCCAGAGGGTGAAGAGAACTGCCCTTCACACCAATCCCCAAGTGAAGCTAGACACCTCTCTGTGTTTGGCATCAGTACAACTAATCTGTAAACTGCCTCAATGCACACAGGACCTCCCTGCTATTGTTCTGACCTTACACCAGTATTCGAAGTGGAGAGCAATTGAAAGAAGCATTTATTACTGCCTTGAATTGAAATCCAGAAGCCAGAATTGTGTAGGAGCTAAAAGCAATTTATTCCTAGGCTTTCATTTTTGTAAAGTTGAGATGATTTCCCCCTCCTCCTGGCTTTCCATCTGCAAGTTCCAAGGCAGGTTTGTCAGGTTGTAGGGCAAGTTCAACTCCAGCTGGTCCTAAGCTACTGGGCAAACCTAGAAATTTACACAACTTCCAAATTCTCTTCAAAGAAATCATAAGTGGTATATGTTAGATATTAAAGAATTTCTTCTATAGTCAAAAGTACAAAACCACGTTCTGTGTATACAACTGATAATTTTAGCAAGAAACCTATCCCTTTGAAGTGCTGTTGTCTATGTGTGTGTGCAGGGGAAAGGTGAGAGAGGGAGAAAGAGAGAGAGACAAGAGAACAGTTATTTGCTACCAAGGGTGATTTTGTCCTATAGGGGACATTTAATACGTGGAAATATTTTGTTCTTTCACCTGGGGCACTACTAACATCCTATGATTAGAAGCCAGGATACAGCTAAAATCTTATAATGCACAGAACAACCTATAAAACAAATTTTATAGCCAAAAATATCAATAGTGCCAATGTTAAGGAACCTGGAAAGAGAGAAAGAAAGAACAGGATTCAAGTAGTTATTCCAATGCCTTTTTCTATACAAATTAAGTCTAGTTACAGAACCACCTCATCTCATGGTTAGGATATATTCTTGTCATCACATAGTTTCACGGCCCATGCTTGATGGCAAGATGGGCTTGTGTGTTACAATTCTATTAGGTAGACTTGCTTGGATAAAAGAGAAAATAAGGAATATGACTGCATGAAAAGGCTACAAATATGTCTCCCTTGTGCTGTGACTAAAAAGAGATAACCCCTCAAGCTAGCAACAGAAGGAGACCAACTGCATGAGGAGACAACAAGAGAGAAAATATGTTTAATGTTCCATTTGGAAAGAGATGCCTGCTAGATGCAGCTTTGAGACAGTCTTGTAGATTTAAGAACCAGAAGGGAAAATGGTCTTTGACCTCCAGGGGATGGTAGGAAACAGATGCCTGAAGAGCCCAGGGAAGAATTTTTGACCCAACAACAGGCTTCTTCCATGTGTCAAATAGTATTTCTGTGTGTGTGAAACTTTACTGTTTCTTGTTAAATTATGAGAAAACATCCAAATTCTCATGCAGCCTCCCTGAGGCTTCAACTCATCTGGTTGGCCACATTCCCAGCTGGAATTCTTAATACCCCAATTTTCTCACTGCATGTTATTTAGAAATGCAATGTTCTAGTAGAGAGCATGGGGTTCCCCTTGTCTCATGGCTCACTGGGCAGCACATGTCTTTATAGAGATTTCAGGAAGTTTGATGTATATTCACAATGCAAGAAACGTGAGCTTGAGGAATAGACAAGCTTGAGTTTAAATCCTAGTTAGACCGCTTATCTCAGCAGGTGACCTTGGTAACACCTTAATGTTTCCAAACCTCAATTTATGAATAAAGCAAATAAGTAACAAAAACTGTGGTGAGACTTAAACATATTTAATTCTATCAGTGCAAAATTCATGGTAGATATGCATTTAGATTTCTATTAGCAAGATTATTATTTTTTTCTTATACATGCGTATATTAGGTTTCCACTTTTGCCTTCACAGAATTAAAAGGCTAAATTTAATGACAATAACAATGTTTAACATAAGGACTGAGAACAAAAATCTCATAAAGAACAAATAAGATAAATACATTCAGAAAAGAAATCAGAAGATTGTTCCAAAGAAATATTAAGCAATAATAATAGTAATAATGCAAAGAAAGTTAACATTCACATTGTCAGATAGGAGTATGTCTATTATAGAGTAGTTTGATCAGTTAACTTCCTTGTCTTATTTTGTTTTTTCAAAAGTCTCAAAAAAATAGACAACTAATATTTATAAATAAAAGTAAAAGATGATTTCAAAAAAACAGATCATGCCAAATCTTACAGACAATAGAAAAAGAAATACTTCAAAATCATTCTACTTAATCTGGATACACCTGATATTAAAATTGGAGAAAATATATTATTATAAAGGGGAAATTACAAACACATTTCACTTATAAATGAGAATGCAATATGATAAATGACATATTAACATGCTGAATTTAAAAATAATGTTTAAGTAATGTACTTTGGTCAAAATTAAATCAATTTATATGAGAATTAGTCACTATTTTCTTTCTTTATTTTCCTTGCCCACATCCCCTCTCTCCTCTGTCTGGTCTCACCTTCCCACATGCCCCACTGTGTCATTAATTGTCTACATATCAAAGTTGAATACATAGGATTCTTACTTCTCCATTCCTGTGATGCTTCACCAAGAATAATGTGTCCCACCTCCATCCAAGTTAGTACAAATGCTGTAAAAATCTCCATTATTTTTGATGGCTGAATAATATTCCATGGTATACATATACCACAGCTTACAAATTCATGCCTGGGTTGAAGGACATTTAGGCTCTTCCTACATTTTAGCAATTGTAAATTGGGCTGCAATAAACAGCCTAGTACAAGGGTCTTTATAATAAAAGGTTTTTTTTTTCCTTCTGGATAGATGCCCAGTAATGGGATTGCAGGATCGAATGGGAGGTCTAGGTTGAGTTCTTTAAGGTTTCTCCATACTTTCTTCCAAAAAGGTTGTATTAGTTTGCAGTCCCACCAGCAGTGCAAAAGCGTTCCTTTCTCTCCACATCCAGTTTTGAGATTTTGTGATATAAGCCATTCTTGCTGGGGTTAGATGATATCTCAGGATGGCTTTAAGTTTCATTTCTCTAATAATTAGAGATGATGAGCATTTTTTCATATGCTTAGTAGCCATTCCTCTATCATGTTTAGAGAAGATTCTATTCATCTTTCTTCTCCAATGATGTATGGGATTGTTGGGGGTTTTTTTCCTTATAGAATAATTGAAGTTTTGCGTAGATCCTCTTATTAGACTTTTGTCTGATTCAAAATATGCAAATATCCTTTCCCATTGAGTACGTTGTCTATTTGCTTTAACCTATTGAGTAGGTTGTCAAAATATGCAAATATCCTTTCCCATTGAGTTGGTTGTCTACTGCTATTTTGTTGTCTCTCTTGGCTGTACAGAAACTTTTCAGTTTCATTAAATCCCATTTGTTTATTATTGCTGTTGTTGTTATTTCCATGGCAGTCTTCCTCATAAAGTCTTTCGCAAGCCAATATCTTCCAGTGTTTTTCCTATTCTTTCTTTGAGGGTTTTTATTGTTTCATGCCTTAAATTTAAGTCCTTTATCCATCTCGAATCGATTTTTGTGAGTGGAGAAAGGCACAGGTCCAATTTCAGTCTTTTACATGTGGATATCCAGTTCTCCCAGCACTATTTATTAAATAGGAAGTCTTTCCCTCAGTGGATGCTCTTGTTTGGTTTATTGAAGATTAGGTGGCTGTAAGTTGTTGGTTTCATTTCCAGGTTTTCTATTCGATTCCAAATACCTATGTCTCTATTTTTATGCCAGTACCATGCTATCTTGACCACTATGGCCTTGTAGTACAGCCTAAAATCTGGTATAATGATACCCTCAGCTTTGTTTTTGTTACTAAGAACTGCCTTAGCTATGTGGGGTTTTTTCTGGTTCCATACAAAACACAGAATCATTTCTTCCAAGTCTTGAAAGTAGGATGTTGGTATTTTAATAGGGATGGCATTGAATCAGTAAATTACTCTGGGAAGTATAGGCATTTTAACAATGTTGATTGTATGTATGGTATATGCATGGTATGTTCTTCCATTTGTTGATGTCCTCTGCTATTTCCTTTTTTAGGATTTCTTAATTTTCTTTATAGAGGTCCTTCACTTCTTTTGTTAGGTATATTCCTAAGTATTTCATTTTCTTTGGGGCTAAGGTGTAGGGAATTGTGTCCTTAATCAACCTCTCATCTTGGCTGTTGTTGGCATATACAAAGGCAACTGACTTATGAACATTGATTTTATATCCTGAGATATTACTGTATTTTTTGATGACTTCCGAGAGTCTTGTGGTTGAGTCTTTGGTGTTCTCCACATATAAGATCATGTCATCAGCAAACTGGGAGAGTTTAACCTCCTCTGCTCCCATTTGGATGCCCTTTATATTTATAGCAAGACGATTATTTTTGAGAAGAAATATCTAAAAACTACTTTTCTGCCTGATTTTCAGTTTCTGCTTGTTAACCAAGCTGAGCCAAGTACCAAGTAAAAGACTATTCCTTGTGCTTCTTACATTTTAATCACACTAGTCACAAAGTCACAAAAGTACAGTCCACACATAAGGGACTGAAATTTAGAGAGAGAGAGTTTTTCCTATACCAATAAATTTTAGAGTCTTTACATGTCAGTTTATATTTTTCCTGAATAACTATAGAGGAAACAGAGTAGAATGTCCTTAATTAGAGCATATGGGGAGAGGTAATTCATAAGAATGCATAGCCTCTCAAAAGAAAAGACATTTTCTTATATGCAAGTACCTGGAGAGACATAGTATGTATTATGTATCTTTTTTTTCCTTCCTTCCCACCATTTATCAATGGTGGCCCCCAATCCAAAATAAAGTTCATATCTTCTAGAGGAAGGAAATGAATATATTGTTCTACAGTGCATGGGATTTCATGCATTCAGAGAATTCAATTGTAAAAAAAATGATTATATTTGTTCTATCCTAGGAATATGCTAATCATTTCAATAGTGTGGGCACTAAAAATACAGAAAATAATTTTGTTTTAGATCCAGTGGTTCAGTCTGAACATCTAAGTACTAAAATTCTAACAAACTGTACCCTCAGGTATCTTTTAGAGCCACAGGGATAAAGAAAACATCACTTGCAGGTTGAGACAGATGCTGGAAACAGCATGGTTGGGTGTGAGTCCTGCCTCCAGCACCTACTAGCTATATCAATTTGGAAAAGTTATTTCAATGTTTTGAGTCTCATTTCCTTCCTTTTTTTTTGAGACAGAGTCTCACTCTGTAGCCCTTGGTAGAGTGTCGTGGCATGACAGTTCACAGCAACCTCTAACTCTTGGGCTTAAGCGATTCTCTTGCCTTAGCCTCCAGAGTAGCTGGGACTACAGGTGCCTGCCACAATGCCTGGCTATATTTGTTGCAGTTGCCACTGCTATTTTAACTGGCCAGGGCCAGGTTCGAACCTGTCACCCTCAGTATATGGGGCCAGTGCCATACCCACTGAGCCACAGGTGCCATCTGAGTCTTATTTCTATTACAGAAATATTCTCATCTACATTGAAGGCTTGTTTTGGGCGTATTAAATAAGATAATGTATATAAAGCATGTGCAATACTCCCTGATAGTAGACTTATCTTTGCTACTCTAGATTCCCATTTCGTCTTTTTTTAGAGAAGTTGCACAGTGCACTAGTAGATCCATCTAACTGCTAACTTGCTGCTTACTATCTTTACAGTCCCTAAACTGAACCATTTTTGCATAGCCCCAAAAGGCAGCTGCCAGTGGAAGCTGAAGAGGAAGGAAATGTCACTTCATCTGGACAGATTTCTGAATGGTGATCACTGCACTGGAGGACTTCAAATTAGAACCATCTGACTCAATATCTCACCAGCTGTTATAAACTTTCTTCTATGATTATGCTAATTATCCCTCAACTTTTTAAAGTCCTTTGGATCCTTCACCCTAATATACTCTTAATATACTCTTCTAGGGCAGTTGTCCTGACAGGTTATGTGATCCAAATACCCTCAGTCCCAATATAGGTTCTCATTTGCTTCATGGCCCCTTTGTCCATATTTTGGCACACATAGCTAAAATGTCATGGTCTTGTGTAGGTATCCCTACCAGTCCAGAGGTGCTGCTTCAGACCATCTTTGGATAAACAAAGTGAGACTGTTCAGCAACTTATACTACAATACTCCAACTCTACCTTATCTGGGAGAAAGTGATGCCCACTCTTTGTGGATCCCTAGATAAGGTCCAGATCTCTCTCTCTCTCTCTCATTTTAAAAGGCTAAGTTTGCTTTTAGATCCAAGCTCATGGTCCTTTTGATGGATTAAACACATATTAATAAGAAAATGAGCAGCTTGTAGATGTCAATGACAATGACACTGAAATCATGTCCACTGATGATAAAAAGGAGCCTTTTGTAACAACAAGCATAGGCTGCCAGGCTTTTGCTAAAGATGTAGTCACAACAGATTGGCTGAGAAAGCCACACTCTTTCTGTGAAAGCTGCAATTCTGCACACTTCTGTTGTATTGAATTACTTCTGAACATGCTGGATTTTAGAGCATTCTCTAGGAGAACAAAAAAAAAAAAAAAGCAAGCTCAGTAAATCCCAGTATTTTTACTGCCTTTGCCAAATTTGACATCTTTCAAAGTAACTGTGAGAAGCACGCACAATCTCTGCCAATTGCATGATTTAGCAGCTATAAAATCCCTCTGAATCAAACCCATTTTGAAATAAAAAGAAACCTGCTTGAGAATTTCATTGCACTGTTGGATACCTACTCAAAGATCAATCACCTCTCTTCATTCTGGATTCCTGGTATATTTTTAAGTTTAATCTTTTTTGCAGCTTACCCATTTAGTTAAGGGTAGAAAAAAAGACTAAAGATTGAGCAAGAAGGAGGAGGACATAGAGTCTGAACAAAGGATTTCTTTATAGTCAGTACAATAGAACCGGAAAAGATGGCCTATTTTCTTTTCAGCTCTTTCCTCAATGGTACAGTATCTGGATTCTCAAAACTTGACTTCCCTTTTGCCCAAAGAAAATAGTATCTCTCGGCAGGCTGCCTAGTAGGATAAAACAGCTGTGTTGCCTATCCACAGGGAATTTCTTCAGATGAAAATCTATTTTTTATTGTGAATATGATTGGTTGAGCAGAAGACTAAACATATTGCTTATGGTTTGGCCTCCAATCACAATTGAAAAAAATGTTTATAAAACGTGATACAAAAGCAATTAACTATGTTGAAACTGAAATACACATTGTAAATAAAATGCTGGCTATAAAGAAATATAAAGCCTCAAAGGAATAAAAATAAAATTGCTTGAATTTGCATTTTATAAAGATTTAGTGTAAAAGAAACAGAAGAATTTCCTGGCTCTCACTTTGAGTCTTACCAAGGCAAATATTTCAATTACACATAAACACAAATACTTCACCCATGTAGATACAAATAAACTCTATGTATAAAGATGGAAGCCCATGTAGATATTTCACCCATGTAGATACAAATAAACTCTATGTATAAAGATGGAACAGAATAACTCTTTCTCACAATAGGAATGCTTATAAATGACTAATATATATTCATCTGTAGAATTACTAAGAAAATATAAAATGTCAAATATGAGGTAAATTCCCTTGGTGGGGGGGGAATCTTACGTTAGAAATACAGTGATAGCCTTTATCTTTCTCTCTTCCTAGAATATACCCCAAAAGAATCACAACTAGAAACCATGGGCTCTTCCACTAGATGATATTTTTCTGTTTTGCATAACTTACAGCATCTTATTAATTACCCAAACTGATTTCAACAGTGATCAATCACTCTAAGTATCCATTCATGTGAAATTGGCATGAAGTTCCCACAAGGAATAGATTTGCAATTGTGTCTATATAAGGTAAGATTTTTGAAATGGTGTGTGTTCACCCTGCATAAGCCACCAAATCCCTAAATTGTGATTAATGTCTTAGATGTGAAAATGCATCAAGTTATGTCATCACACAGTTTTTGCAACTTCCTTATAAAATCTGCCATAAACTAGGATGTATGTATATGTATTAGAGAGGGTGGGTCATAGGAAAATTTAGAGTAAAAATAATTTTTTGCCAAAACATAAATTAAAATGTGAGTTAATAGGAAGAAGAGCATACAATTTATTGTCTAAAATGAACAATTCTAAGGATTAAAGGGACACATTAATAATTGCACTAAAATGTCATAAACCAGTATGTATATGTATACTGGTTATACTTATATATTAGAAAAATATCCTCTCACTAATCAGAGTATAAAATAATAGTGGTGTGATGGATGGAGTTTGCTTCAGAAGCAACTGGGTTTAGAAGCTAAGCTCTGACATGTATTTATTGTATGCATTTGTTCTCATACCTCTCTGTTTCTTTACTTTTAAGATAACAGAAGTTCTGATAATTAAGTTCACAAACTTGCTACCATATGCTTATGCTGGCAGCACTGTACAAACAACTCAGTAAGGTTTCATAACTATGGTATATTAGTGTCTCACAGTGTCAACACGTGGTAGTATCTTGTTCAGTGGCATTTACTATCATTGTGTGTTCTGTATTCTGTCATGAGAATATCAGAACTTGAATTAGAGCAATACACTCGTAAATTTCTTGTTAGCCTTAGCAAGAGTGGAAGTAAAATCAGGGACATGTTAGTTCAAGTTTATGGGGATAATGCATGAAGAAAACAGCAGTGTACAAATGGATTGTATGTTTTGCTGGGGGGAGAGAAAGTGCCATTGATGAAGAGAGGTCAGGGAATCAAGTAATGAACAGAACTGATGAAAACATGGCAAAAATTCATCAAATCATGCATCAAAATCATCAGCTGACTGGGAGAAGCATAGCAGACCAAGTAAACATTGACAGAGAAACAGGAAAATCTTAACTGAAAATCTTGATCAGCAACTCATGGCTCTTGCATCATGACATGTACCAGATGACATAGCACTATCTGGGAAGGAGTTTTTAGCCAGTAAACAAATATCTATATTGGAACACCCTCTCTACATACCTGATCTGATCCCCAATGACTATTTTCTTTATCTGAAAATAGAGAAATTATTGAAAGGAAGATACTTTGACGACTTTCAGTACATCAAGCATAATACAATAATAGCTCTGATGGTCATTCTAGAAAAAAGAGTTCCAAAATTGTTTTGAAGGTTGACCTAGGTGCTGGCATCGGTACATAGATTCCCAAGGGGAGTACTGTGAAGGTGAGTTTGTAAACTTAATTAATTGTCAGACCTCACATATGAATATCTAACTTTGATTTAATGTTTATCATGTACCAGAAAACATGCTGAGTATAAAAATGAATAGATTTATTCAAATCTAATAACAACTAAATCAAGTTTTTACTATTTTTCCCCATTTCACACGTGAAGCTATAGATGAAGTGAGGTTCAGTAACTTGCTCATAGTTACTGAGAAAGTAATTGGTGAAGCTAAAATATGCACCCTGACAAGCAGCCTTCAATGTCTATATACTCTTAAACATTTTGATATACTGATAATAACAGTACCAATTTTTCAGAATTCCTCTTAGAGGTAGAGATACTGGATGTCAGGTACCTAGCACAATGCCTAAACATAGTATAAAATAAAGACCATAACTAATAATAGGATAAAAAGTAGCTATAAATGATCTTTTAACGTAACCCATGTAGGACTACTTTGGAAGTAAATACGACTTATAATGAGGTCCTTTGGTAATTCTATAGTGAAAGCTCCCACTTGACTAAAAACCTCCACACTTGATCTATACTGAACAATAGACCATAAATCAGGGCTTGAGAATGAGGTAACAGTATATTCATTTTACATGCCTTACAGATTGAGATAACAGTCATTACTGAATTTTTTTCTTTTTTATTAAATCATAGCTGTGTACATTAATGCAGTCATGGGGTACAATGTACTGGTTTTATATACAATTTAAAATATTTTCATCAAACTAGTTAACATAGCCTTCACGGCATTTTCTTAGTTATTATGTTAAGATATTTATATTCTACATTTAGTAAATTTCACATTACTGAATTTTTTATTTACTCAAATTCACTCAATAATTTTTGTCTAAGAAGTATTCCTTCTTAAGAAGTGAAAAGAAAAGAAAAAAAAAAAGAAGTGAAAAGACTCTTCCTAGCTGAAAATGCTTTGTCAAAAAACAGTTGACAAAAGCCAATATCCATTCATAGTAAATAAATCTCCACAAACTAAGAATAGAAGAAAACTTAATCAACCTGGTAAAAAGAATTTAGGAAAAAAACCTTCAGGTAACATAATATATTCTGGTGAAAGACTAAATGCTTTCCTCTTGAGTAGGGAAGAAGACAAGGATATCCATTCTCACTGCTGCTATTAAACATTATACTAAAGGTTTCAACTGGTGCAACTGGTTAAGAAAAAAAGAAAATAATGAAGGACAAAAATGGGTGCTCTACCTTGGGACTGCCTAGAGAAATTGCCCCACCTGAGAAGGACAAGGGCAGCCCCATCTTAGTGCTACCTCATCTTAATCTAATCCTGAGCAACTAACAGCCATACTTGCCCCAGGGCCAGGCAGCCCAGGTACAGTAGGATTTGGATGGTGACTTAGCTAATTATCATGTCCTTAATCATCCACCAAAGTGGCCTATGGTAACATCTACATCACAACGAGGACCCCTCCAGACAGTATAAAACAGAGCCCTAGGCCATTATTAGTGCCTTTTCTTTGACAAGGAAGGTCCATTTTCATCCATGGTAAACAAACATTGCTCTTGCTCTGTAACCCTCTTTCTCTTCCTCAATAAACTATATTGCTGAGGTTGCTGCAGTTTTGGCTATTTGAACTTTTTGTTTTATTTTGTTGCTTTTTTTTTTTTTTGCTAATTTGTTTGATTAATTCTATTCTTAACTTCAATTTTTACTTTTTATCAAATGCAAGGATTCCTGAATTTTTGGTCACAGAGAAGAGTTTGGCTATGCTTAGGCTAGTAAGAAGCTCTTGATTTCAAGGAACACTCCCAGCCCAGCCCCTCAAAATCCTTGAATTACAGGAGTGGCCTTAATATGATGCCAATCAATGCCTTTTTTTCTATCATTCTCATTCTCTCTTCCTGGCCTGATACTCCTTATTCTTCAATCTTTTTCTTTCATCCCCTTTCCCCTTTTTTTTCCTTTTTAATTTATTTTTCTCTTTCCTTCTTTTTTCTCCTTGGTTTCTTTTCCTCTTGTTTCTCCCTGATTGTGCTTTACCCTTCTCTTCCTTTTGACCTAAGCTCAGACAAGTTAATTTAAAGCAGAGGAAGAAGTGAGAAGGGAAAAGGAAGAAAAGGAGGTGAACAACTAGAAAGAACACATGAGGAAGAATCAACAGAAAATTTCAAGCAACATGAAAAACCAAAATAGAGGAACTTCCCCAAGGGACCATGAGGCAGATACTGCAGAAGACTCCATCTATAAAGATTTGATGAATTTGACAGAAAGGGAATTTTAAATATGGTTCATAAAGACAATAAAAGGAATGGACAAGAAAATGGAAAGACAGAACCAAAAGTAGGACAAGAGATATGTAGAATATAGAAAGGATATGGCAGAGCTTAAGGAAATAAAGGAGATGATCAGTAAATGTAGAGATGCAATAGAAAGTATCAAAAATAGGTTAGAACAGGGGCAGCACCTGTGGCTCAAAAGGGTAGGGCGCCGGCCCCATATGTCAGAGGTGGCAGGTTCAAACCCAGCCACAGCCAAAAAAAAAAAAAGGTTAGAATAGGGCAGAGGCAAGACAGCTGACTGGAGCCAGCTTTTGACATAGGCTCCCATCCAGAAGGAGAGTTAAAGGATAGAAGTTTAGCAAGTAAGCTAATGGTTTGGAGCTGAGCCAAGAGAGAAGGTTGAAGAACACACATCAACCCTGCTGAGGCGAGCTGTTACCCCAAGGATACAAACAATAGGTACAAAATCCATCACCAAGCAGATGGGAGTCCCCTCCCCCATGATAACAGCTCCAGTATACTTTCTACAAACAACCAAGCTGAGTTCAAATGTCCTCCATTTATTCCATGGGAGAGACCCTCAAAAAAGCAGACTTCCTTCCCCTACTATAGTGCCATGGCACTCTCCTGCCAAGCAAAAAACTATATAAAACTGTATATGTTCTCTACCTGTAATTCTGAACTCCCATCACTCCCCTCCACTCTCACCTCGAGGTCTGGAAGTCTGTCCCCCATGGAGTCCAGATTCTTGGGCATTTTCTCAAGAGGTGTGGACAGGCTATTGCAGGTCTGTGCTGATTCTGCAGCGTGGGGGCAAGGAAAAAATGGTGGACTGAAGGAACTATACGGGAAAGGGAGAGGTGGTCCCCCCCAGCACAGAACAGCAGCAGCAGCAGCAACAGGAACAATAGGGCTCACACCCCTGGGGATATTTTGAAAGGAAACTCCCTGTCTCTCTGGACAATCAGAGAAAGCCAGGCATCTTCTCCAGTGGCAGACATTGGCAGAATAGATCTGGAATAATAACGCAGGCCCCATGAGTAAAGGGTATGCCTGAGGCAGTACTGGCCTTGATGGAACACAGTGGAGACGGAGAATAGAAGAAGCAAGCACAGAGACAGCATACTACCAGGATGAGGGTGAGCCAGGACCACTTTAGTGAGCCTAACAAACACCTGGCCCTCAGGATGTTATAGCTGAGATGAAGGCAGGCAGGCTGAGACCGAAACTCCAAGCCGACTGTGAGTTCTAACCACACTCACCTCAACACAAACTACAGGGAAAACAGAAATACCAGCTCTGGGCAGCAGCACAAACCAGGACTGAGTTGCAGTTTCTGTGAACTCAAATAGTGCCTGGTCCACAGGGGAATATAGCCAGAATAGAATCACAAATTCTGTGCAAATATAAGGTTCAGCAACATCAATCAGGGGCGAGGCTAGAACTGAGTGAACTGCCCCAGCTTCCATTAACCACCCAAGGTTGTCAGGCCTCAGCATTCCCTGCTGGATGGTGCCAAAGTGTGGAGGCCTGGACAAGGAGACATAAGATCTCTCTGTAACTCAGGCAAGCTCAAACCCCTGGAGCATCTGCTCTTTGGAGGGAACTGGTTCATAGGCCTGTGGGGTTACCAGTGACTGGGTCTGACAGAAGTGCAAGGTAGGGAAAGAGACATCAACCTTTCAAGAGTAAGTCATTTGCTGTGAGGGGGGTTCTTCTGACTCAACAGAGCACCAGGACAACTTATACTTGAGCTATCAGGAGACCCCTGCTATCTAGTTGTCAGAGACCTTTTGAACTCCCTCACTTGAGACAAGGTGCTGACTGGGACAATTGATTTGGATCTCTCAAACTGCACCAATCACCCAAGGACTAGCCAAAGTGGTACCCTGCGTGTGTGCTTGTGGGAAGGTTTGATTTTCCTTTTCCAGTTGTTCATTGTGGGGGGTGGGGTGACTTAATTACTGGTATTTCTTCACAGCTGAGACTTCAACCCAGAGTAAGTGATTCACTAGGATAAGAGACCAGCTGAAAACAAGACAGAGCCACTTACCCCCACCACACCAACTAAGTCCCCAGCACTATATAGGTCCTTTGCAAAGCTCTAGGAGAAAAGGTACAGACCCTAGTCCCAGCTCTTGGGTAAAGGGCTGGTTAATCAGTACTCCAGGAGCCCCCCAACCCAACTTCACCTTATCTGCTCATCTAGCCAAATGGTATAAAATAATCATGGGGTGGAATCAGCGGAAAAACTCTGGTGACATGAATAACCAGAGTAGATAGACTCCCCCAAAGACCAATACAGGAGACACAACTGAAGATTCCAATCATAGACAAATGGCTGAGATGTCAGAAATCAAATTCAGAGTTTGGCTTGCAAATAAGATTAATAAAATGGAAGTAAAGTTGGAATTAGAAGTTCAAGGAGCAATTCAAAAGTTGTCTTAAGAATTCAATGAATTCAAAGACAACATCACCAAAGATTTGGACACACTGAGACAAGAATTTGCAGTCCTCAAACATCTGAGAGATACAGTAGAATTCCTCATTAACAGAATGGAGCAAGCAGAAGAATGGATTTCTGAAAATGAGGACAAAGCTTTTGTATGCTCCCAAGTGCTTAAAGAGGAAGAGAAATGGAGAGCAAAAATGGATCATTCTCTCAGAGACCTCTGGGATAATTCAAAGAAAACTAATATTCACCTTGTAGGAATTCGTAAGGGTGCCAAAGTTGTTTCGCAAAGCCCAGAGGCCCTTCTTTATGACATTATGAAGGAGAACTTTCCAGACATGTCAAGAGATTCTGAAATTCAGACAGTAGACACTTTCAGAACCCCAGCATGACTCAACCTGAATAAGACAACCCCCAGACACATCATAATTAACTTCATTAAAATTAATATGAAAGAGAAAATTCTAAAATGAACCAGATGTAAGAAAACCATAACCTACAAGGGGAAGAATATTGGAATGACTACAGGTCTCTCCGCTGAAACCTTTCAAGCTAGAAAAGGGTGGTCATCAACTTTTAACCTCCTAAACCAAAATAACTTTCAACCCAGGATCCTATATCCAGCTAAACCGAGTTTCATTTATGATGGACAAATTAAATACTTTAATGACATTCACAAGTTGAAGAAATTTGCCATAACTAAACCAGCTATCCAGGATATTCTCAGACCTATCCTCCATAATGACCAGTGCAATCCTCCACCATAAAAGTAAACTCGCTCAGAAACTTTTGATCAAATTCCAACTTCTACACTCGAGAAAGGATTAAAAATGTCCACTGGACTTTTGAAAAACTCAATACACAAAATTCTACCAGGCTTATCAATATTCTCAATTAACATGAATGGCTTAAATTGTCCTCTAAAGAGGCACAGGTTGGCTGACTGGATACAGTACCTATACTACTCAACATTTCCCAAAATATAGAAGAAGAGGGAATACTATCCAGCGCATTCTCTGAAGCAAACATCACCTTGATCCCCAAACCCAGAAAATATCCAATAAGAAAAGAAAATTATAGACCAATATCACTAATTAATATTGATGTGAAAATATTCAACAAGATCCTAACAAACAGAATCCAGCAACACATCAAAGAAATTATACACCATGACCAAGTGGGTTTTATCCCAGGGTCTCAAGGCTGGTTCAACATA